>BLBF01000043.1:508119-526383 GCA_015471245.1 Laticauda colubrina | reverse complement strand
GCAGCTTATTCCTACACTCTGACACATCGCCCAGGGAAACAAATTTCACATGCGGACGCTTTAAGCAGATCACCCTTGCCAGCGACTGAAGAAGACCCGGCACCAGCGATGACAGCATTACAAATAGAGACTTGCCCCGATCTACCCATATCAGCTTATGATGTCGCCAGAGCCACCGCTAAAGACTCTTTGACTGCACGTGTTCTTAACTGGGTAGGTAAAGGCTGGCCAGAAAATAAAAAAACTGAAAACTTTAAACCTTTCCGGACCAGACAAACCAAACTTTCTATTCAAAAAGGTTGTTTACTGTGGGGTGATCGGGTGGTTATTCCTAACAAACTACAACCTAGGGTACTTAGTATGCTACACGAAGGTCACCCGGGGATTGTAAAAATGAAAAGCCTTGCTAGAAGTTATGTCTGGTGGCCGGGTATTGATAGGGACATAGAATACTGGGTAACCTCATGTAACAAATGTCAAGCAATTAGACCATCCCCACCCAAAGCACCCATTAGAGATTGGGAAATCCCACGGGGCCCCTGGTCACGAATCCACATCGATTTCGCTGGTCCAACTAAAGGACATACCTTTCTGATTGTTGTGGATGCCTATTCTAACTGGTTAGAAGTAAAAATTATGCCATCAACAACAACTGAATTAGTAATAAAACAACTGGACAGCCTTTTTGCCACCCATGGCATTCCAGACATCCTCGTGTCCGATAATGGACCACAACTAACCAGCCTACACTTTGAACAATACCTAGCCTCCCTAGGTATTAGATATGCCCTAACCGCGCCGGCCCATCCGGCTGAAAACGGTAGGACAGAGAGAATGGTCCGATTTACAAAGGAAGGGTTAGAAAAAATGGACATTGGAGATGTATAGCATAAAATAAACCGATTGCTCACACTCCAGCACATAAAACCCAGTACCACAACCAACAAGTCCCCAGCAGAGCTACTCATGGGGAGAAAACTAAGGTCACACCTTGATAGATTGCACCCAGAATTCACGCCAGAAACCCCCCCCGACTCCTCTACATGGTTTAGAAAATTTGGAATTGGCAATTTAGTCTACGCCAAAAACTTCACTGGGGACCCAGTATGGCTACCAGGACAAATTACCCAAATAACAGGCCCCAAATCCTACCGGTTAACAGTAGATGATGGCAGGGAATGGAAGCGGCACATAGACCAGCTTCGATCCCGAAATATAGAAAGAACCACAGACATACAACCACTCGTCGAAAAACCGACGAATTGCCAACTAAGGTGGGGGGGGGAAATGCGAGAATTAAATAAAGAACTGTTAAAAAATAAAATCAATGAAACATATGAACAAAAAGAGCAAATAAAAGACTCACTGTTTGGAGAGACTTGTGTGAAGAGCCCATCGGAAGGGGCCAGCCAGGCCAGCTCGTCCTGCCTGGAGGAAACGGGAGGGAGCGGCAAAACCGCCAGCCTAAGAAACTCAGGCAGCGGTAAAATGGTTGACTCACCCTTCCAGACGGTTCCAGGGAGAAGAACGGATGACACGGCAGCCCATCCAAACCGGTTGAAGACTTCACTAAGAATGAACCGCGCAAGTCAAGTCGAGTCCGGAAAAGCCCCACCTACCTGCGAGACTACGTCACTACGTAGGACTGAACTAAGAGGGGAGGGGTGTTCTATATGTAAATTGGGTGACTCCAAATCTGCAAACCTGATTGGTCAAATAAACTAAGCATTGGATTGGTTCACTAGGAACCAATCAAATGAGCTGCTGGAAAGCGGCAAATTTAAGCAACTGCCATTGGCTACAAGCAGGCAAGCCAGCCTGTATAAAAGGTTGGCCTCGGCTTCAGCCAAGTGTTCCTATTTACTGACTAGTTAAAGAATAAAGTATTTGTTGTTGGAACCTGGTCTACCTCGTGTGTTTTCTGAACAAAACAATATGAAAAAAATGTAGGCATGTCAATCATTTTCACAGATTTCATTTCTTAATTCTAAACTGTCCATTTATTATTTTATCCTGATGTTTGTAGATTATTCATTTTTCTGAATTATACCTAATTTTTCATACTAATTTTACATGAGTTCATTTGACATATCATCTAAAGCTTGTTTTATTTCCCTGAGTTTTCTATGGATTGCTGATTATTGTTATGATTAATGAATATTTCAAAATAAATGCTTTTCAGGATATATTTTAATGTTAATTCACCTCTTCAGTTCTTCCAGTTTCCAAAATGCGCTTCAGAGTGTATAGGAATAGTGTTTCCCAAACTCAGCAACCTTAAGATATGTGCACTAACTCCCAGAATTCCCCAGACAGCTGGAGAATTCTGGGAATTGAAGTCCACAATGTTGAAAATTATGATACAACTGCAATCTTGGTTAGATAGCTAGGTCAAGAGAGCCACCACATGTGGGTTTTTTAACAGGGATTGGGCAGGCTCTACCATTGACCATGGTTGGGGATGGTTGCCTCAGGAAGCATTTACTAACAGGCCTCAGTAAGATGGAGGTATGTCCTTATCCAAAATCTTCAGAATAATACTGCCCCATAGTCTTTGTTGTAAGAAAGATTCAACTCTAATCCTGCTAGCCTCAATGTATGTTATGGGACCAAAATCTTTAGCTCAGGAATCTGTAAATCCAGTATTGTACTTTCTGATCTGAGAAGATAATAATGATAATGCTGATTTTATCCTCCCTTTTTTAATATATAGAAATGTACCGAATACTCCTGCCTTCTATTTTCCCCACAAGAATCCTTTGAGGTGAATTGACTAATAAAAGTGTAAATTGGCCTAGGATTAACCATCTGCAGATTCTGAAAACAGAAAAAACCAGAGACCATCCTGATTTGAATTATTTTTACCACAGATTTGAGCAGGCCTTCCTGACTAGCCAAATTGGACACCTTCCTGAAGAATATTTCTGGATCGGCCTTTCGGATGTAGTGAATCCAGGAACTTTCAACTGGACCAATGGAGACACCATTCAGTTCACTCACTGGAATGCAAAAATGCCTGGTATGGAGTCTGTCAGAACAAATACATCCTAGCAGGAAAGCTTTTATCTTGTTAAGCTTGTCTATGGAGATGCATTAAATCTGGCTCTGGTCTTCCATTCTGCCAGGCCCAAATCCTGGCTGCGTTGCCATGAGAACAGGAGAAGCTGCTGGATTGTGGGATGTTGTCAATTGTGAGGAGAGGGCTGCCTTCCTTTGCAAGCATTTGGCTGAAGGGGTGACACCTCCTCCAGTCCCGAGAACAACGCCCCCTCCCCCATGTCCTGAAGGATGGACTGCAAGTCCAACAAGGAATGTCTGCTTCAAGGTGGGTCAGTTTGTTTTGGAGTCGAAACTTTGGCTTGGTCAACCAGCCCTTTGAGACAGGCCAGGCCAGGCCAATAAGCAGACACTGCAGCAGCCTCCCAGCTTCTCCTCCTCTCCCTTCCAGGGAGAATGTGGTGCCCTTCAGTCATTATTAACCCTCCTCTGAAAAGCCAATACAGTGTTTGGAAGAGCAAAAAAAGAATCATAGAGAATATGGAAACTGATCACATTCCTTTTCAGTCAGCCTATCTTTGGCCCTCTCTCTGAAATCTCCATTAATTATATCAAGACACTGAGCTACTGTGTCCCAAGAAATCCTGGTCTTCGCAATCCAATCAAGATAACAACTATTATTATTGAATTAGCCTAAGATAGTTATGGGACTAATAGAAAGGTTACAAGTTGGCATTTTTGTTGCAATCAATGCTTTTTATATTTTTAACTCTTCGTAACTTCATTTGTGTGGATTGTCATAACACTTTTTTCATCCATTCAGTTGTGTTTGTTTCTCAGAGACTGCCTCGAGAAATCTCTTCAGAAACTTTGGCAAAGTTTTTTGATTAATAGTTTGTCATTGCCTCTTTTCTAGGACTGGACTGATAGGTCCAAAGCTACCCACCTGGCTTTATGTCTCAGGCGAGATTAACTCCCCCAATTTCTAACCTGATGCCTTTAATCACTACACAAAACTGGTTGCCTATCTGTCTTTTAGACACATGTCTAAATCATCATTATCACCATTTTCATCATCTTGCATGGAAAGAGGAGGGGGGAATATGTGTAGAAAATCCAACAAGTGTTCTTTTACATCCAATTTGCCTAGGTCTATTTATGGCAGCAGCAAAAAACACCTCTCCATTTAACTTCTTCCACTTTCTCTTTAACATCAATAGGTATTCTATTAGGAGTTTTGTGGTAGCCTAGAGATGGAGCTCTCACCTCACAATCAAGAGGCTATGAGTTCAATCCTAGGTAGAGGCAGATATTTCTCTCTCAATGGGACCCAGTGGGAATATATCCGCTGAACAAAAATCCACATTGGCGACAGGAAAGGCATCTAGCTAGGAAATGCTTAGCTGCATTCAGTTGCCCAGACTCCATCCCATAAGAGATTATGGGGGTCATTTAAAGATGATGATGATGATGATCAATAGGTATCCTATTGGTTAGAAAAATGTAAAAACAGAATGTATCAAGCACAAACATTTGGATAATTAATTGAAAAGATAATTAAATATGGGCCAAGAAGGGAAGTAGACAACTGCAGCAAGTATTCTCATTTGTAATGAGATGTATTTGTATGCATTTAGGCATATACAGACAAGAAACCTGAAAAGAAAACTTGATATGAGGCACATGACTTTTGTACATCAATGGGAGGAAACCTGGCTTCTTTTCATAATAGACAAGAGTTTATTTTACTGAATGAACTGTGAGTATAATAAACTTTATTATTTATATCTCAAGGCAGAAACACTCCTGGCAAGTGTTTGGAGCACTGAATTCATCATCATGGAATATATAACTAGTGTAAACTTCATAATATCCAAAGTATATAGTTGAGTTTTCTCTCAGGGCCCTCAGAATTAAAGATCCAATTTGTCAATAATCAGTGGGTAAATTCACCATCACTATTAAAAAAAACCCAACTCCTTAATTGGTTATAACAGAAATAACAATGAATGGACAGAAGTGTAGATTCAGTTATAATTATCATCATCTCAATAAAGTATGATCAATAAAGTATTAGTATTATCCTAGTATTATCCTTAAGTAATAACCACAATTACTTAAATAGGTTCTATGGTAGTCATCAGAATCTATTTCCATTCAAATAGGTATATTTCAGCTGTAAGGGCATATGCCATATTTAAGATTTTGGATATTTCTTGGGATTATTCATTTGCTAAAGCCCATGTCACACTGAACCAACGGATGCAAAGAGGATGTAAAATGGACAAAAAAGCTTGCCATCCGTGGGAAAACGCGATGTATCCGTTCTGTACTCACTGCCTCCGTTTTCCTTCCTCTCTATCCGTCCAGCATCCATTTATTGACGTTTCATCCGCTCCGAAAGTTTTGGGCTGCCCAAAACTTTTGCGTGGAAAATGTATCCAGTTCGTCCATTCTGCATCCGCTACGCTTCCGCTAGGCATCCGCTATGCATCCGTTATGCATCCGCTATATCTGCTACGCATCCGCTACGCATCCGCGCAACTCCATCCGCCCAGACGTGGGGAGGAAGCGGAACGGATGCAGAACGGATGCCTAGCGGATGCAGCACGGAAACAAAGTGTTTAAAATGGAAAAAACATTCGCAGAGGGGACCTATCTCGGATATTAAGGATGTCTACAGGATGCCTAGAGGATGCCTAGCGGAAAACCTATATTTCCAATAAAAAGGGGGAGCAACTCATCTGCATCTCACTTTCAGAACAGCAGCCCAGCGGTGCAGACCTCTGCAGCCTTCATTTGACAATTCCTCTAACACATCATCCAGTCATGTCCACCGTGGATTGCAACAAAGTCCTTTCGGCAGCCACCATCATTCTGCAACAGTGCGAAGCCATCTGCAGGCTCTGTGAACTCGACTGCGAGAAGAAAAAGAGGCAGCCAAAAAGAGTCCGGGTCCGAAGATGCTCCGCCAGAAGAGCACAGAATGGACTGTACAACAAGCTGATGGTGGAGCTCAGGAACGAAGACACTCGGGCGTTCCAGAACTTCATGAGGATGCCTCCAGACATGTTTGACGAAGTTGTGCAGCTGCTGACACCCAGGTTGACCAAGGCAAACACCAGCTTCCGGCCCAGCCTGGAATCTGGGCTCAAGGTGGCACACACTCTGCGCCACTTGGCCTCAGGGACCTCCTACAGGAGCATGCAGTACGGCTGGAGGGTGCCATCCAACACCATCAGCATTGTGGTCAGAGAAGTGATGCAGGCCATCATCGAAGAATACAAGGAGGAGCTCCTCCAGTACCCCTCCACTGAAAAAGGATGGAAGAAAGTTGCAGAGCAGTGGTATCAGAAGTGGAACTTCCCACACACCGTTGGAGCCATAGATGGCAAGCACGTGGCCTGCAAAGCTCCAGCCAAGTCGGGGTCCACTTATTTCAATTCCAAGGGCTTCTTCAGCATCATCCTCTTCGCCATGGTCGATGCTGACTACAAGTTCATGTACATCGATGCTTCAGGCAACGGCTCATCTTTAGATGCCCAGGTATACAACGCCAGTCACCTCAAGGAGGAGCTGGAATGCAACCTCATTGTGGGCTTCCCAGATCCAGAACCCCTGCCCAACGACACACAAGATGTGCCCTACTTCATCGTGGGGGATGACGCCTTCTCCCTCACAACCTACCTCATGAAGCCCTACACTTCCAGACTCCTCACCCATGAAGAGAGGATCTTCAACTACAGGCTGTCCAGGGCAAGGCGGGTGGTGGAGAACGCCTTTGGCATCCTGGCCAACAGGTTCCAGGTACTTCTCACCACCATGCAGCATCGCCCAGAGACCGTGAGGAGGATCATGGAAGCTTGCTGCATCCTGCACAATCTCATGCGCACCCGCTACCCAGTCTTGCAGAACAGGCTTGTGGACCTCCAACAAGGCAATGGGGACATGGAGCCTGGGGAATGGAGGCAAGGGCAAAACCTGATCGACACTGAGGATGTGCAAGGCCCCAACATGAAGCGAAGAAGCAGAGCCTCACATGAAGCGAAGAAGCAGCGCAACCTCCTGACACTGGTGCAACTCTCCAGCTGGGGCAGTGGAGTGGCAAGACAGGATGGTAGATGATTAATGGATGCTTCCTTCAACCTGTCTCATCACACGGATGAGATTGGGCCATGTATGTTTGGTTGGGCTACAATGAACAGGGCATTAAATAAAGAGTTGTGTTTATGTTGACATGTGTGGATAATTATTACATTATTACTGCTAATAAAGGGCCATAGGTGTGACACCTGGGAGGGTGGACCATACAGTCCCACTATGCTTGCACTGGAGGTTTATCTATCCCACTGCTATCCTAACCCATCCCACAGCTATTACCCATTCCACAGGTATCCTAACCCATCCCAAAGCTATCCTTACCCATCCCACAAGCATGGAAAGGCTTAAACCATTTCTAAAAATTTCCACCAAGACTTTATTAAAAAAAAGAAATGAAGCAAATGTGTGAGTCATAAATATACTTTATTAACAACAAGCTATAAAACAAAAAAGAGTCTCTGGCACTCCTCTTGGTTGCTCAGTCTCAGGGGTGAAGGGTCCAGGTGCTGTGGAGGTGGCTGGTGCTGGAGTGCTTTTCATCAGCTCCTCCAGAAGCAGAAGCAGCAGAAGCCCCAGCCCCAGAAGAGCGAGCCTGTGCTGCAGAAGCCCCAGCAGAATCAGAGTGAGGGCCAGGGGGAAGGATGGTAGCCCTGTCCCTCTTGCAAGGGCTGGCAGCAGATGGCTGAGGCTTGCTGTGCTTCCGCATGGTTGTGGGGTTGCTGGCTGGCAGGGAGGCTGGCAGGAACCAAGGCTGGCAGGGAGGCTGGCAGGAAGGCTGTCAGGGAGGCAGGTACCAAGGCTGGCAGGCAGGCAGACAGCAAGGCTGGCAGGAAGGCTGGCAGGCATGCAGGCACCAAGGCAGGCACCAAGGCTGGCACCAAGGCTGGCAGGGAGGCAGGCACCAAGGCTGGCAGGAAGGCTTGCAGGCAGGCAGGCACCAAGGCTGGCAGGCAGACATGAACCAAGGCTGGCAGGAAGGCAGGCAGCAAGGCTGGCAGGCAGCAAGGCTTGCAGGCAGACATGCTGGCAGGGCAGGCAAGGCAGCCAATCCGTCCCGCAGCAGGTCTTTCCTCTGGAGACCTGCTTCCGAGCTGCTTCCGTTATATCCGCGGGGCTGACCCAATGCATGCTCCCCGCATGCGCAATTAACACCAGGCATCCATTAGGCTTCCGCTGTGCATCCGCTTTGCATCCGCTTCATCCACTGTGCATCCGCTGTGCATCCGCTGTATCCGTTCCGCATCTGCTTTGCTGAGGTCCCCCGGAAGCCTAGCGGACATGCCATCTGCTCCCATCCACTTCCATCCGCTGGGCTTCCGTTCCGCATCCGCTTTGCATCCGCCCTGCGTCCTCCCCCCGTCCGTGTTATCCGCTCCGGTTATGCAAATTTTTGCTTCTTTTGAGAGCGGATAACAACGGATGGAACATTTTGCTCATCCGTTGTGTCCTTTTTGCATCCGTTGGGCAGTGTGACATGGGCTTAATATGATAATGTTCTGTATGTGAAAAAAACACAAAAAAAATTGCAGTGTTGTATTTAAACAAGACATGTGCATAAATTATATTTTAACATATTTGCTGATTATTATATTTTTATTCACAACATAAATGGAGCTGGGTTGGTTTAAGAATCATGGATTCCAGCCCAGGATACACTTGGACTGATGGGTCTCCTGCAAAATGCAAATGTTAACTGGAATTTCTGGTATTCTTAATATTTAATGTAAAACAGTATTAGTAATATTTCTTGTAGATATTTTCATAGACATGTAGCAGTATTCTCGTTAACAGTTTAAGTATTAAAATCTTAATCTAACAAAATGTTGCTATTTGATTTGTTTCAGATTATTTTGGCAGTTTCTATGGCTGCTAGAGGTTTGATTGCATTGTTCTTACAGAACTTAGAAACTATTTGAAATCTTTCATTTCACATCCTGCTAATTTTTCCTTTATCCATTTTTGCTGAAGCGAGAGGACTTCCAGTTCATTAAGAATAGCTGAGTGATCCTTTTCCTAAGTATCATGTTGGGTATTTTCAAATGCCTACAACTTTAAGCTAGATATGTCATGTATTCCTAATGGTAATAAAAGTGCAATTGGTGGAATACAGATATGGCAGTTTATGTGTTATGTTGTAAATACTGCTGTTGCTGCTATTGGCCCATTGGAGCCATTTGATACTGATGATGCTGTTGCCAGATGAAGAAGATAATTTTTCATAATATCTGAAGAGCAACAAAATTAGAGGGCTGGGTGGTTGATCAAATATCATCATGGTATCTGAGACCCTGGAAAAAAGGCTGGAAATCAATTGAAAAGTAAAAGAGATTTAGAGAGATCAAGGAGATAGGCAGAAATTCACATTGTGGTGGTGACCCAGAAAGAAGATCAGTGCAAGGAAGATGGATACACTTTGGGGAGGAAGGAGTGACCTGAGCAAGCAACATTTCTAAATACTAGATTTCACTCATCTGGCTCCTTTTCTCTGCTAGCAGAAAAATCTGTATCACTATGGAGGACAAAAGAAAAGTGACAGAAAAGTGACACGGATTCAGGGTAGGGGGAATGATGAATGCACTCTTGGATGATGGACCAGTGCACATGCCATGAAGAAGTGTGTTCTACCTTTTCAGAAGAATAGTTTGATCCCGTGGTGGGATTCAATTTTTTTTCTACTGGGGCTTGGTGGGCGTGGCAGGAGAAGGATATTGTAAATCTCCAGTCAGAGGTGGTATTTGCTGGTTCTCCAATCTACTCAAAATTTCCACTATCAGTTCTCCAGAATTAGTCAGAACCTGCTGAATACCAGCTCTGGTTCGATCCAAAAATATTAGACAATAATTGACCTACATCTAACTTTCTTTAGAATTCTGAAAGAAACTAATTACATGGAACCATATTTTTAAGTCTCGAAGTCGAAACACACAAGTCGTATTTATAGCCATAGTAAGACCACACCTAGAGTACTGCATCCAGTTTTGTTCATCACATTATAAAAAAGATGTTGAGACTCTAGAAAAAGTACAGAGAACAGCAACCAGGATGATTAGGGGACTGGAAATTAAAACATATGAAGTATGGTTTCAGGAACTTGGCATGGCTGGTCTAGTGAAGAAAAAGACCAAGGGAGACATGATAGCAATGTTCCAATATTTGAGGGGCTGCCACAGAAAGGAAGGGGTCAAGCTATTTTCTAAAGCATCTGAAGGCCAGACAAGGAATAATGGATGGAAACTGAACAAGGAAAGATTCAACCTGGAAATAAGGAGAAACTTTCTGACAGTGAGAACAATCAATCAATGGAACAGCTTGCCCTCAGAAGTTGTGGAAGTGCCATCACTTGAAACTTTCAAGAAGAGATTAGACTCCCATCTGTCAGAAATGGTGCTTGGGGCAGGGGGTTGGACTAGATGAAAAGGCCCCTTACAACTCTGATTATTTGCTATCTGTTATAACTGATTTTTGACAAGGTCATGATGGAGTATTGCATTCTTGTTGATATTACTTGACTTCTCAGTGACTTTTCATTGCCATCAACCATGGTATCCTTCTGGATTAATTCTGTGAACTGGGAAAGAAGAACACTATTGTCATGATCCTTCTTTCTGAAGTAAGAATTTCAATTGGCATGGTTGTCAAATTCTAAATCATGAATTATGGTTTGTCCCCAGAGCCTGATACCCTTCCCACTTTTATTTAGCATCTACCTAAAACTGGTCAGGAATATGATCCATTGATATGAGGTTAAATATAATCAATGAGGGATATATAACGTTATACCTCAGCCATTGATTCATTTGAGTTCCTTTTTCTGATGTCTGGAGTTTACTAGGTTCTGGAGGGGATAAATATTCTAATTTATTAATTTATATGATGCTCATCATACCCATAAGGCTACTCTGAGTGACTTACAAAATGGTAAAAAGATAAACATAGAAATAGTTAAAATTGAGAATACTTAAATAATACCTTAGGGATTTTAATCCCATCAAGATGAGGCAGTTTGAAGTTAAGAAGCAAACTGGCTGCAGGAAGATTCCATCTATAGTTATGGATAGAATGATGTTCCCTTGAGATATATGCAATTGTGAGAAGGAGATACTTTTGCACAACTTCATGTATTGTGCCATTTACAGCCTGTCTTAGAATGTGAGACATTATTCAGTCACAACTATCTTGTTTTCAGACTTGGACTGGTGAAATATGCTGTACATTGGGCTGCTTTTAAGACTATATAGAAGATTCCCCTATTGATTCTTGTCCTATCCTCAAAACCTTGTCCTGTCTCCTTGTCTTACCTTACCTTCAATGTTTTATAACTCTATCACAGGACTTCTGGAACAACATAAGAACAAAGCCATACAGATATCTTGAAAAGTTACAACTATTGTTAGCTCCTCTTTTAGCATTACACCATATTTTGTGTTAAAATATGTGAAGTTGTAATATGATGCTAATCATGCTAATATGAAAAGTACATGCCAGCTGCCACTTCTTCAACCATGTTGGTAAAATTTTGCTAATAGTCCATCAAACATGTGGACATTGTTAAAAAGTAGTTATTGCACATTTGTTTCTTTTTCCAAATATTAAAATTTATGGCTATAAAAAGTGAATATGCAAATATATTTTAATCTTACTGTAGGTAAACTATGAACCAGGGATATCTTGGTTTTCAGAAAATGAAAATAATGAAAGATGTAAATCAGTATGGGGAAATAAAAGATATTGGGGTGCAGAGAAATGCTGGCTGTTATATTATTGGATCTGCTAAATTACAAAAGGTAATATATTTTTCTTTCTCATGTAGTTTATTAGTATAAACAACAGAGATTTATTCATTGCACAACTGTAAACCTTGTTTTTTTAGCATTCACATGATAGTCCCTTTCTTTTATGGGAGAAATTTAGGAGTCTTAAATACAATTAACTTTTACTGCAGATTTTATATTCATACATACAACTAAGTAATACAATACAATGTCAAATATATATGATGCTCAAGTATTTAGTACACGGCATTATTGATGACAAAAAATAATTTGTAATAATAATAGCAATAATGTTAATAATCTATTAAACTTATACACTGCCTGACTTTCAATGATTCTAAGCTCATAAGAATCAAACACATAAATTACAATAAAACCAATAAAAAGATAAAGGATGTCAAGTGCAGTGAATTGAGGGATCTGATTCTTCACGAGCCAGGGTTTATAGTTCTTTCAAAAATGGCGGCCATTTGGATTTTGGGGAAAACTGGAATCTAGATTTCTATTATTTTTTCCCCTTGCAAATGCAGAAGTACATTAAGCTAGTACAACATTTCACTTTTTGTGGATTGCCTTTTGCAAAATGGAGTGATAAGTTTAGCTTGAATTCCTTATAATTAAAATACTTAATTTTGCAGGTTCAACCTTAAAAGAAGAACCAATTGACAACTTTGGTACGATGGGCAATTTAATGTCAGAAATATAATGTTTATTAGAAGCTATGGCTATGCATTGTATTTTAATTTGATTTGAAGCAGAGTGCTTTGAGTTAAATTTGGCTGTATGACATAAAGGAACATTTCTAAAATGTGATGCATGATGATTGAGTTTGTAAGCAGACTAATTTCTCAGACCACTGAAGAAAGCTAGACATTAGCTCTGCATGATGTAGAACTACAGACATTGTGATTTTCCTTAGGTGAAAGGAAGGTGCCATTGTTCTCTTCATAGGCATTAATAGAGTAGGGATTTCCCTAGTATATGTAGAAATATAACCAAAGAGTTGTTACCAAAAAATAGGGTACTTTTCATATCCATAAGAAATCATTGGACATGTTTAGAAAACATTCCCCAACATGCAAAGCTTTAATGAAGTTATAGTTATTTGATTGACTCAAGTGAGCTAAGGCAACAACCCATTTCTCTCTCTAGCTAGTTCTGAAAGCAAATTAAAATGGCCTTGTTGCAATATTCCCCATTAGGAGAATGAATGCAGTCAGGGAAACATAGTGAGAATGATGTTGAATAACACATGACCAGCATACAGATACACTGAACAGTAAAATGTAGGTTTTACTTTCAGTAAATGGGTAAACAAAGTCCAACAAACAGTCCAAATCATACATGGTTAAATCAGTTAGTATCAGTCCAGGGAGAATCCAAAAATGAGGTCAAGTATCATAAACAAAGTTCAATAAATGGAGTTTGCTAACAGTTGCAAGAATCACAGCAATCCAAGTAGAACGACGATCAGGCAATACGGCAAAACAGGAAATGCAAGGAGAAAGAAACCAGGTTTCTGGCTCCATCTTATGGCTGTTGGAGGAACCTCAGCCAATCACAATTACAGCATTCTCTTAAAGATACAGTATTAAATTATTATCCTGGTTTATATATTTCCAACCCAACTGTAAGATGACTATCATTCCTAACAGGCCACCTCACTGCTTTGCTTTACACTGCTTTGTCCTATGTCTCATCCAAGTATATCTAATACCCAGAAGAGATATTTGAGTACTCTGGAATATTTGTGTAGAAGCCTTTTCCAGTTATTGGAAGCACTCAGTTGAGGTCAGTTTGCCAGCTATTACATGGATGTGTCTTTTGGGTGTGCTTGTTCATATTCAGAAGATCTTGGAAGAAAGAGCTTTGTCCAAAAGGACAGCACGTAATCATCAAGTGGCTCTGTTTGCTTTGTGATTTTGTGAAATGGATGCAAAGGGATCCTAGACATATAAGTCATTTCTTCTACTTACTTTGCAGAGAGTACTTATACAAGAATTGAAGATGGATGGATTCAATTTGAAAACAATGAGTATTATTTCAGTAATACAATAATGCCTGCAGAAAAAGCCCGGAAGTTCTGCAAATAACATCATGGTGATCTTACCACCATTGAGAGTAAACAAGAAAAAGTGTTTTTGTGGAAATATGTAAGAAATATATGCAATAATTTCCTATGAAAAATAACAAGCTTTATAAAGTATATGTGTGGTAGGTGTGTATGTATGTATGTTCTGCATAAAACATGGTGGTGATTTTACCACCATTGAGACTAAAGAAGAAAAAATATTTTTGCGGAAATATATGAGAAATGTATGCAATAATTATTCAAAATAAATGGCTTCAGAAAATGTACATGTGAGTGTGTGTGTGTGTGTGTGTAATACATGTGTGTGTGATGTGACATCCAGAAGTTTTCAGAAATTGAAGAATTTCTTTTTAATTCTTGGATAAAATATGTATTAAGATTAAGCTCATAAAATTAACATCAATGGAACTTTAATGCAGTCAACTTAGTTGGAAACAAATTATTTAAAAAACACAATAATGTAGATGCTATCTTTTTATTCAAATGAACATTCAAAAGTACTACAATATTAAAAAACAGAACATATTTCAAAATTATATCATTTATTTTATGATTAGTTGCTTCCACTCAAGATGACTTGCAAATCACCATTACTTTATATTAAAGCAGTAAATAATTATTTTTATTTCCTATTCTTTCTTTTATGTATTAGGCCTACCATTATGGAATTAATTATGATTCTTACATTGGTTTAACCTTGGGTCTTGACAAAAAGTTCGGGTAGGTGAATAACGTACATAAAACATTAACAAATGCTGCAGTGTGCAATATAATTCTGTTTTAAATTATTTTTAATTATACACTTGATTAAAAGATGTTATTAAGCTCTTAGCAAAACCCTTGCCAAGATTTTGACAGGTTTTTTTTAAAAAAACAAGATTTATTGAAGGGAAAGCAATAAGATTTAAAAAAAAAATCAGCTTTCATGACAATGCTTTCATTTTGGAACACAATTTATCACTGTTTCTTAAGATAAGTACTTCTTCAGTTTTTAGTAATCTATGAGCCAGCAAAGAAGCAGTTCATCAAAGAATGTGCAAATAGGCAGGCTGTGAATCTCTCTCAAGCTCTGAACATGCCATAAGAGATTTGATAATAAAAAACCTAAGCACAGACATGTAACTCTGTGCAACAATGAATGTCGCCATGTGATATTTCAACCTTTTGAACATTATTAGGGTACAATCACGATTGAGCCCAAAATTTCTGTTGCTAAAGCCCCTGTCACACTGCACCAACGGATGGAAAGAGGATGTAAAACAGAGAAAAACACTTGCCATCCGTTGGTTAACGCGATGCTTCCGTTCTGTACTCACTGCCTTCGTTTTGCTTCCTCTCTATCCGTCCAGCATCCGTCTATTGACATTTCATCTGCTCAGAAGGTTTTGAGCTGCTCAAAACTTTTGACCAGAAAATGTATCCAATGCATCCATTCTACATCCTCTAGGCATACGGGGGACATCCATTCTGCATCCATTACGCATCTGCTATATCTGCTAGGCATCTGCTGTGCATCCGCGCAACTCAAATCCGTTCCAGCGGTAAATGGACACAGGGAGAAAGCAGAACGGATGTGCAGCGTTAGTAGCACGGACGGAGAAAGGATGAAAGCGGATGCAAATCGCATCTGCATCATCCGTTACGCATCCGCTCTGCATCCACTTCCATCCGCTAGGCTTCCATTCCACATCTGCTTTCCATCCGCTCTGCGTCCTCCCCCTGTCCATTCCTTTCCATGTTATCCGCTCTGCTTATGCAAATTTTTGCCCCTTTTGAGAGCGGATAACAATGGATGGAACATTTTTCTCGTCCGCTGTGTCCTTTTTACAAACGTTTTGCATCCGTTGGGCAGTGTGACAGGGCCTTAAGCAAGACACTTATTAAGTGGATTTTGTTTCATTTTACCACTTATTTTAACTCAGTTGTTAAGTAAATCACTGCTATTGTTTAATTAGTAACATTTGACTTTGCTCATTAGAAAGTCACAAAAGGCCACAAAAAGCCACATGACACCAGAAGACTATCTGTCCTAAATATGAGTCAGTTATCAAGTATTTGAATTTTGACCATGTGACCATGAGGATGGTGCAATGATGATAAGTATAAACAATAGTCATAAATCACTTTTTTCAATGCCACTGTAACTTTGAATGGTCACTAAATAAATTGTTGTAAGTCAATGACTACCTGTATTAGAGTCCAGAATTTCTTTTAAAAGAATCTAGATAATTGACAATCTAGTATGCTTTTATACATATCAACCTGTGATTCAATGACTGTCAAAATTAGGGTGGCACTGATTGAAGGGACTCTCAACTGGTCCTCAAAGTTCTGGCCATGATTGCATGAACAGAATTTGGACAACAGCTGGCAAGCAGCTTATGACTTGTTGCAGCATCCTTTGGTCATGTGATGACTTCTCTGAAGGCTTTCCACAAGAAAAGTCAGTGGGGAAGCCAGCAAGGAAGGTTATGAATTGCTTGTGTTATTTCAGTTACTTTTGTTTTACAATGTAAAACATTGGCAGGATTATTTTGCCTTTAAATAATGTGGAGATTGAATAATGGAAATATATAAACCATTTGTAATTCTAATTCTTCTAGCCTCACACCACCCATTCTCAATCTTTCAGCGGTTTTTGTGCATTGAGAGCAACTATTTGGACCTCAACAGGAATGTTTTATCATTGTACAAACCATTTCATAAGAGTTGTGATTCGGAAATGGTTTTGCTTAGATTTTGAAGTTTCAGGATTGAAACAGACTTTTTCTAAAGCTTAGAATGGTCAGAAGCAGTTTCAGGCCAATATTTTGCAGATATTTCAACAGCTACCTTTTTTCTCCTTCATCCTGCTCTCTCTTTGGCAAAAGAAGGAATAATAAAAAAGTAAGTTTAATAAATTCATGCATTGTAGATGACTGACAAATATTTTTCTTCAGTTGGATGGATGGAACTCCCGTGACATATGAAGACTGGGCTCCCGGTGAACCCAACTTTGCAAATGATGATGAAAACTGTGTAGTTATGTATTATAATTCAGGCAAGTAAACAAAAACTTCATGTTTTTCACAGTTCCCTGTATGTTTATGTTCAGGATAAGATACAGCATTGTTTAATTTGGGTTAACTAGCACATATTTTCATAGATTCTACCATTAATATATTGGAAAACCATTATTTTGTAACTCTAATTAGCATGTTTTACATTATGATATATTGATATTAATAAAAGTATAATATTGTAGCATATTATAATATTAGAAGAGCCTCTGTGGCACAATGGTTAGAGTGCAGTACTGCAAGCTACTTCTGCAGCCAGCCACCTGTAATTTGGCAGTTCAAATCCCACCAGGCTCAAGGTTATATCAGCCTTCCATCATTCTGAGGTGGGTAAAATGAGGACCCAAATTGTTGGGAGCAACATGTTGACTCTGTAAACTGCTTAGAGAGGGCTGTAAAGCAGTATAAAGTGGTATATAAATCTAAGTGCTATTGCTAAGTGCTATATTCTCCAACCAAGAATTTATAGTTTTATCCATAAATCCAACTCTACTTTACTTAGTTACTGTATTATACTATCTCAGGGAAAACCAATTTTCAATTATCAGATACCCCAAATATTCTTGGTTTTTTAAATTAAAAAGTTATTTATTTTTATATTTTACATATCTCTTCACGTGAGCAACGTGATTCCAGATTAAAACATTTATACATAGTCATACTTACATTTCCAACTTTCTTATTTAATATCACATCAAATTATTATCCACTCCACTAATCTTTAAATAAATTTCTATTCCATATTTCAATTCATTAATTGAATATCAAAATCATTTCCTAACATATATTTTCAATTCTTCATCCCCTATTATTTCTATTTTCAGCTTACCACCTATTTTGTTTTGCCTTATACATTATTATCTTCATAAATTAACTCAAGACCAACATATAATAAACACTAAAAAAAATAAATTAAAATAAAATCAAAGTATTTAGGATCCACATGGCATATTCCTCAATCTACAATATATCTTATATTTATTCCAACACTATTCATACGACCATTTCATATTTTTTCTTTTATTTCCACATAGTCAAATTTTACCCCAATAATTTAAATAAAGTTTCATTCCCCTACTTTTAATTATAATATTCTCATTACAAAATTCCAATATGATCCATATTTTTTATTTTCTCCTATCCTTTGTTTAGTCATATAATTTCTATTTCACTTAGGATATATATATATCTTGAATAACTCATATATATATATATATATATATATATATATATATATATATAT
>BLBF01000043.1:384590-488865 GCA_015471245.1 Laticauda colubrina | reverse complement strand
ACATACAAGCTTAGCTCACTCATTTATCTGTGTGCCTATCTGACTAATGCTGCACATTCTGTTTAGCTTGTCTACCTAACCCTGGTTGGGGAACCCAGGCTTAACATCAGTACTTTAGTCAGGGTGCATAGTTCTTATGTGTGTCTTGTCTGCCAGGCATTTGATTCTGGCAATTACTGTTTCGGCCATGGAGTTTATCTGTGTTGGGTGGTGGTGGGATTGGTTGTTGAGGTAACCGTTGGTGTGTGTTTTCTTCTGGTATATGTGTGTTCTTGTGTGCCATCTGTTTTTTTGTAGGAATCTAGGAATGGTAGTTGTTTGTTTGTTACCATTTCCATGGTGAATTTGAATTTTGGGTGTGTGCTGTTTAGGTGTGTTAAGAAATTATTTAGGTTTTCTTTTCCATGGGGTCAACTGACAAATGTGCCATCGAGGTATCTTAGCCATAGTTTGGGTTTGTGGGTGGCATTGGCTGGGGCTCTGGATTCTAATTCTTCCATGAATAGGTTTGCAATGATGGGTGACAGTGGTGATCCCATAGGAGCTCTTTCAATTTGCTTGTATCTTTGTCCTTTTTATATGAAATATGTGTTGGTTAAGCAGTGTTCTGCTAGTTCCATGAGGTGTTTGGGTAGTTGGTATTTATTTTTGATGATTTCTAAGGTTTCTTTTATCAGGACTTGAGTAAATAGTTTACATTTAAAACAGAAACAGCTGTGAAAGCCTGACTCACAGACGAATACAATACAGAAGCCTGACAATGGCAGAGGAGATTCTGCTGAAACGTCACTACAACTTTAAAAGCACAACTATAATGACATGGGAAAATACACGAACAAAGCTGAATGCCATACATATAGATACCCGCGAAAACGTAAGAAAATATATATATAAACACGCATACATACATATGCAGGTCTTGGCTTGTTCAGGTCTTTTCTCGTGTAAGGTTGAAAGCATCTTGGCAACGTTTCGACGAGGTCCCACTCGCCATCTTCAGTCTGGTGTTTTCAGCTTCGTGCTTGTGCAAGCAAAGCGTGATTGGAGCTGCCATCTCCCTGTATATATTGGTGGGGAGGTTGGCTGTGTTGTCATTTCTTGATTGGTTGATGGAGTTCATGTTTGCAGATTGTCTGGCTTTTTCCTAAGAACATGAGTGGTTGAGGTATTGGCTGTGTGTCTATCAGCCTCCTTTGTTGTAACGATCTGGTTAATGGGCTGTGTGATGACCTTCTGAGTTCTATTGTTTTGACACCCTGGGTCTGGTGCTGTAATCTCCTGGGTCATAATGATCTGGGTCATGGGCTGTGTGATGACCTTCTGAGTTCTATTGTTGTGACATCTTGGGCCTTGTGCTGTAATCTCTTGGGTTGTTGGCTGTGTATGTGAATGGATTAATAATAATACCGTCTTAAAATCTCTTAATTCAATTTTGAGTTTCAAATCTCCCCATTCTAAATTCCTAATAAAAAATACCCAAATACATTCCATGTGGCATCGCCCTTTTATATCATATCAAACCCTTATCTCTAAATCTCTCGGCCTTGTCATTTCTCTTGGTTTTAGCTAGGTTTCCCTTTTCTAAATTTTCCTGATCTTTCCTTTTTATTTCCATCTGCCAGTCACCCATCTTCTTCCTGGGGTGGGATTCTACCAGTTCGCACCTATTTGCTAAAACCAGTTGTTAACATTCTAAGCAGTTCAGAGAACCAGTTGTTAGAAGAAATTGTTGGTCTAATCCTGTAAGGAAGGCAGGAAGGAAACATTCTGGTGTTACTTACAGAAACTGCCTCTCCGTTAACTGATTACATTCTTGGCAGGCCTAGACTTCCTGTCTTAGGAACATCTCTAGAGTTTTTTCTCCCTCCTTTGCTGGTACTTTACTTGTGTGGAGTGACCATTCAAAGTTACAATGGCACTGAAAAAAGTGACTTATAACCATTTTTCACACTTACGACTGTTGCAGCATCCCCACAGTCATGAGAGGCCAGGTGAGGAGATGCGTGCCTCAATGTGAGTTATGTTGAGTTGGCCATGTCCAGTCAATAACATGACCACAAGCCATGTCCACCTAATCACATAACCACCAAGCCACACCCACCACTTAAGCCATGCCCATAGAACCAATTGTTAAAAAAAATTGAATCCCACCCCTGCTTCTCCCCCAGCCTTTCCTGTTCTCTTTTTTGAAGTTTCTTCTTGTAGAATTTCTTCTTCTGTTGTTTTTTCCTGGGAGTGTTTTCTCTTTTCTTTATTAACTCTATCATGAGTGTCATAGTTTCAATTCCTTTAATGCCTTTTGGCAATATCTCTTTTTCTCCATTTTCATCTGAGTCACTTTCCTCTTCCTTTAACTCCTCCTCTGTGAAATTTCTTTGTTCTTGTACGGACTACATCGCCATTATTATTTTTTTTGCCAGTATATCCAATAATTCCCTTCTTTCTTTCAACCTTCCTCTCAACATTTGCAATTCTGACTCCAAGTCTTTGCTTATTTCTTCCATTTTTTTTGTTAATCAATTGAGTTATTAAAATTCAAAACCTTTTTTTGTGATCTTTGCTAAAAGTCTCCTTTTGTCTTTATTTCCCTTATTAATCCTTCTTTCTCTTTATCACAATCAGCACCCAACAGTTCCAGGAAATTGCATTCAAGTACCCTCTTAGTACAGTTTCTCCCACCTTTTTTAAGTTTCTGGGATTCTTGCTATTTTATTAGTCTTTTATCTCATAACAATTATTAAGACCAGTGATTTTCCAAAAAAATCTGAAGAAAAACAGTCTTTAACCATTAGATGGCGCTATATCACTTTCCACTTTTCAAACTTCCTTTCTCTTTTCAATTATATTACCAAATAGTGTTAATGATCAGGAATTAAAGCAATTGTATTCCAAATCAGATAAAAAATCACCTATCAATATCTTCTATAGAACCATATATTGGAATTATTAACATACAGATTACAAAAATAAGAAACAAGTAGTTCTTACTTACTGTCCACAACTGGGACTGGCAACTCCATCACTAAGCCACACAATCATAAGATGAAACACACATGGCTGCACCTGACTTAGGATGGTGGTTCCAGCTGCACTTGTTCATTCAATTGCCTGCAGTCATTAAGCATGATGTCATATTTGTGACTTGCAGGTTTCCACCATCTTTCCCATTGATTTTACTTGTTGAAAGTTGGTTGTGAAAGTCACAAATGACAATCAAGTGACCATGGAACACTGAAACAGTCTTAAATGTATGTCAATTGTCCTGTCCCTGCATCACGATCATGTGACCATCAAGACATGGCAATGGCTGCTACTTTGAGGACTCTAAATCTCTTTTTTTAATGCCATTGCAATTTTAAATGGTTACTGAATGGTCAGTAAGAGATAACTGCTTATATTGTTTCACAAATACTGTAAGATTCCAGTATGCATTGTTGCACTTTGCATTATTGTTCTCATCCTCATTATTTTAGTTGCAGCATATATATGAACTGTTGCTATTTACTTTAAGAATAATTTAATCTTCCCAGGTGACAATGTTTTTTTTAATCAGGTGTATGGAATGATATAAACTGCGGTACTGAGAGAAGCTTCATCTGCGAAAGACATAATAGCTCTGTCCGTACAACTGCAGCGCCCACATTACCTGCAACTCCAAAAGGGTGCAGTGAAGGCTGGCTTTGGTATAATGATAAGGTAACTGATATAGCAATTATAAATATACCCCAAAAAAACATCCTAGAGGAAGTACAGGTGGTCCTTAATTTATGACCACAACTGAGCCCAATTATGTTGCAAAGTGAGAAATTTTAAATGTTAAAGTGAGTTTTGCCCCATTTTACAACTTTTTTTACACATTTGTTAAGTGAATCACTACAGTTCTTAAATTAGTAACACAATTATTAAGTGAATCTGGTTTCCCCATTGACTTTGCTTGTCATAAGGTTTCAAAAGGGGATCACATGCCCCTGGGACACTGTAGTTATCATAAATATGAGTCATCTGAATATAAATCATGTGATCATGGGGATGCTGCAACAGTCATAAGCATGAAAAATGGTTATTTTTCAGTACTGTTGTAACTTTGAACAGTCATTAAATGAACTGTGGCAAGCTGAGGACTACCTGTACGTGTGCAAAATACATGAATTTTGCCACAGGTAGCCAGTGGTCTTTTTAGACCTCTCAGTAAACATAGGTAGTTCAAAGAAAGATAACTCCATGGTGCTACATCACATCTAGGTACATCACATCTGTATTAGGTACAATACTTGAACACAGTAATCATGCCACAAAACAGAAATGTCTGTAACAGTACAAATGAAAAATATGAATATTATCAGGACAAAAACAGCTATATTTCTTAGAAATAGATTTAACATTTCAGGTAAATGCCACTTTTGCTTTTGTTTCCATAAATGTAAATAGTGTTTTAAATGTTTTCTCTTTATTAATTCTTATATTATTTATACAGTATAATAATAATATATTATGTTGTTATTATAAGTAGTCCTCAACCTACAACTATAACTGAACAACAACTTCCCATCACGAGTCATGCTGATCATTAATCTGATTATCATACGACCAACTTAATTTTACAACTTTTTTAATGTAGCAATTGTTTAGTAAATGTGACAGCTGTAAAGTGAATGCAGTAAATGCCATTGTCATTGAATGAATCCACTGCCTGCATTGGGCAATTTTTTTAATGGAAAACAGAAATAAACATCAGTTTTCAGCAAAAAAAAAAAAGTAATACATTTTGGCCTTGTGACTGTGGGATACTGCAAATGTCCATAAGTGTAGGCTCATTGCCAAATGCTCAAACTGATCACACGACTTTGAGAGGAAGATAGATATTGGAACATTAAATCTGGGTCATAATGACCTTTTTGGGGGCCACTCATAACAGTGACTAAGTCACAGATTATATGTGAAGGTCTCTCTGTAACTTAAAGTGTTGTGGTACATATCCATGAGCAATGTAATTTGAAAAGTCTTTCTTCTTTGCATGGTATCCCCAAGGCAGGCCACCAAGATTTTGAAACACTTCAGCAATTTTTTTTTTCATCAGTCCCTCTCTGCTGGATATCATCAGAACTAGGATAGCAGGGACAAATCTAGCTGTATAACTATCATTAATATAAAAATATTAAGAAGTCAATTACATAACAAAAAATAGATAAGGATGCATATAACTATGCTAACAAAAATGCTAACTTATTATTGCTCATATTTTTTCCAAAAGAAAGTGGAGAATTTAATTGTTATTAGTACAGAATTACTTAATAAATTTTGCTAAAAAATTTACGATTTCATTTCATGATTGTCGATTATATGTTGGTTGTTTCTATTTTATTTAATTAATCCTTCCTTGATTGATTAATTAATCAATTAACCAAGGTATTAATTAATCCCTTCTCATCCTTTTAGTGCTTTCAAATATTTGGCTTCAAAGAAGAGGAGAAGAAAAACTGGAGCTCTGCACGTGATCACTGCAGAAACCTAGACGGAAACCTGGCTAGTATACCAAACAAAGTTGTTCAAGGTACAATCACTTCTCTAAACTATATTTACCTTAATTATAAGAATGTCAATGCTCAATCTTCTTTCCTAACTTCCAGTTTATATTATCATTTGCCAGTTGGAAAAAGGTGAAAGTTATTTAATTATTTACTTGCTTATTTATTTAAATTTATATAGCTGCCTATTTACTCACAGTTACTCTAGGCAGTTTAAAGACAATAAAAACACAATGTAGAAAAAATATAACAATAATAAAGTAATAATAAAATAACAACTCCATCCACTCACTCTCAGTGACAACACACACTCAAATCAGCCATCTAATGAGCTCCATGCCACTCTGAGCTCTCCAGCACATATTCAGGCCTTAAGAAACAGTGTCAAAAGTGGGGCCCAGTTTAATTTCCAGGAGAGATAATGTTCTAAAGGGTATCTGCTGAATAAAATTCCACATTGGCAACAGGAAGGGCATCCGGCCAGTAAACATTCTGTTCCATTCAGTTGCTCAGACTCTACCCACAAGAGATTATGGAATCATGAAAAGGAAGTGATGATGTTCCAGAAGGAAGGAGCCACCATGTAGAGATGGAAGCAGCAATCTGGATAACTCAATTTATGGCAGCAGTTTAAATTGTGCATAATTTCTTCTGCCATCCTCCTTTTATTCTATTCTGTTCTGTCAATGGTTGTCAGTCTTCAAGATCTTCTGCTATTGCTTTGCATCTTTTCGACTGCCATAAGTAACGGGGGGGGGAGGGTGGAAAAGGGAGGTAGGAATAGCTGGGGAAGTGAGCTGGAGGAGTTACATTCGTCTGATGTATAAATGGAAGGGGGGAGCATAAAATAGAGTTAGGTTTCTATTTCTCGCTTAGCTTTCTTCTTTCTCTGCGCAACTGCAACCCGTTATCAAACTATGCCAAGGTCAACGGACAGAGGCCTCATCATCACCTGAGGATGCCACATGAACATATCCACAACTTCTAATTGGAAGTGTCAGTTGAACTATTGGGGGTGGGAACATTTCCATCATTTTCTATATGTGAATTGCGCGCCTAAATTCTCAGATTCAGAATTCTTTGGTTGCTACCACTTCACTTTCAGTAAAAGATATCTTTTCTCTAAACTAAAGAGTCTAAGTATTTCTTTCCTGGATTTTGAATGGAGCTCCGCCTGACATTATTTTGAATCTCTTTCCACTGGCCCACCCGGAGAGAATACCCAATTTTCTTCTGAGGGGGCCTGGACATCATGTCATCTTCAAATAGTGACCAGGAGGATCTGGGAGCCATTGGAGGCCAAGATTCTTTGCTGGTGCAGGAAGCCCAATCGCTAGCAGAGCTCAGTCTGGAAGAGGATCCAGCTGTGAAGCCCAGATGGTCGGTGGGAATTGGTTGGAAAGATCCGGAGAAGGACCCCCCCCCCTGGGGTCACAACTACACGTCGGCGTGGAAAAGAGGAGCCTTGGCAAGAGAAGGAAAAGAGGGAACTCTTGCTGGATTAAGCCAGGAAACTCCTGAATGAAGCCTTTGAACAACCTCAAGCTCCACAAAGGTATGAAGGGGGAGGGGAGGCAGCCCCAGCCAGGAGAAGAATCAGAAGCCCCAGTGACCCCTGAGGAGGAGGTTTCTGACTCGGAAGACGACTTCCTGGTAAGTCCAAGTGTGGGCCCTATGACCATCCCGGTGAAGTTGAGGGTACCCAATTCAGGGGTCGAAGGGGAAATGCTAGCCCTGTTAGATTCTGGGTGCACCAGGTGTATAATAAACATGGAAGTAGTGAAGAAAATGGGCCTAAAGTTAAAACCTTTGAAGATGCCCATTTCCTTTTGCCAATTAGATGGATCAGTGGCTGGAGGTTGCCCTGCACGTTATGTCACGGAACCTATAGAAATGATCATGGGAGAGCATAATGAGACTCTGCGGTTTATTGTGGTCCCTGGGATGGAGCAACCATTAATACTAGGATTTCTCTGGTTCCGGAAATGGAATCCCCAGGTTAACTGGAGAAAGGGGTTGTTGCGCATACACACAAAGCAGCGACCGGGAGGAGGGGCCAGATCGCAGCCGAAGCCTGGGGGCCTAATTGAAATAGCTTCCACAAGTACTGAGCCCATAAAAGATGAGGAGAAAATTCCTAAAGAGTATTGGGATTTAAAAGAAGTGTTCAGTGAGAGGGCCTCGGATGAGCTTCCACCTCACCGACCAACAGACTGTGCTATTGAGATTTTGCCTGGGGTGAAACTCCCGAAACCAAAGTTGTACTCAATGACCCCACGGGAATTGAAAGAGCTAAGATTGTTTATTGATAAAAATTTGGAACGTGGTTTTATTCAACCCGCTAGACCCCGGGTAGCGGCCCCAGTGTTGTTCCGTGAAAAGAAAGATGGTTCCAAACGCTTGGTGGTGGATTACAGAAATTTGAACGCTATTTCTGTGGAAAACGTGTACCCCCTTCCTTTGATGAAGGACATGTTGGCCCATTTAGCGAAGGGAAAGATCTTCACCAAGTTGGATTTGAGAGAAGCATACTACCGGATTCGAATTAGGAAGGGGATGAGTGGAAGACCGCTTTTAACTGCCCAATGGGATGTTTCCAATTCAACGTTCTTCCTTTTGGTTTACAAGGGGCCCCAGCTGTATTCATGCAAATGATCAATCAAGTGTTAAATGAGCATTTATACAGGGGGGTTTTGGTTTATCTTGATGATATCCTTATCTACACAGAGACCCTGGATGAACATGTGAAGTTAGTGCGGTCGGTTTTACAGAAACTGTGTGCCGCTAAGTTGTATGCTAAATTGTCAAAGTGTGAATTCCACCAAGACAAAATTGACTATTTGGGATATTGCATTTCATCTGAAGGCATAGAGATGGATCCAGAGAAGGTGCGTGCCATTCTGGAGTGGGCTCCACCACGCACTAGAAGACAACTTCAAAGCTTTTTGGGATTTGCAAATTTTTATCGGCAATTCATCCCGACGTTTGCTAAGATAGCAATGCCCATCACCAATCTCTTGAAAACAAAAGGGGAGGTGAAGCCGAGGCCAGGAAAGCCGCTGGAGTGGTCCATGGAGTGCCAAGCCGCTTTTGAAAAGCTAAAACGACTATTTGCTGCAGAACCAGTGCTGAAACACCCGGATATGGACACTCCTTTTGTGATTCAAGCTGATGCAAGTGATGTAGCTATTGGAGCGGTATTACTGCAAATCAACGAGAAAGGGACCTTGCAGCCTTGTGCGTATACCTCCCGTAAACTGTCTGAAACAGAGAGAAGATGGGCCATCTGGGAGAAAGAAGCTTTTGCAGTTCATTGGGCCTTGTTGACCTGGAGACATTTCCTGGAAGGAGCAAAACACCCGTTTGAGGTATGGACTGATCATAAGAATCTGGAAGCCTTAAAAACACCCCGGAAGCTGTCCCCTAAACAAGTTCGGTGGGCCCAGTATTTCAAGCGATTCAATTTCTCATTGAAGTACATTCCGGGCGGGAAGAATTTCATGGCGGATGCTCTCTCTAGACTACCTCAATATAATAGTATGCGTCAGGAGGTGATAAGCCCAATTGTCTCAGCCAAACACCTAGCTGCCCCAGTGGTTACCAGAGCCCAAAGGAAGAACCAAGAAGTGGTTTTAGCGAATGACCTTACCGAACAATTAAAAGAAGCTTTAAAACTGGATGAATGGTTCCTGGCTCATTTAAGTGACTATACAATTAGAGATGGTTTGGCTTGGGTGGGGGCCAAGTTGTATGTGCCACAAGTATTGAGGAGCCAAATACTACAACAGGCTCATGATTCTAAAGCAGCTGGCCATTTCGGATTTGTGAAGACCTTACATCTAGTCAAGCGGCAATCCTGGTGGCCTACTTTAAAGAAGGACATTGAAGTTTACGTAGCTAGCTGTCCGATTTGTGCTTTGGCAAAGAGACCTCCTGGTAAGCCAGTAGGATTGTTACAAAATGTAGCTAGACCAACGACTCCTTGGAAGGAAATCTCTATGGACTTTATAGTAGAACTACCCGAAAGTGGTGGAAACACGGTCATCTGGGTAGTAACTGATTTGTTTTCCAAACAAGTACATTGCATACCTTGTTCCAAGATTCCATCTGCTAAGACGCTGGCTAAACTATTTATATCACATATCTACAGGTTACATGGTGTCCCGGAACGCATAATCTCTGACAGAGGGGTCCAGTTTACTTCAAATTTTTGGAAAGAGTTCCTGAAGTTAATAGGCTCCTCCCAGGGGCTAAGCTCTGCCCATCACCCCCAAACCAATGGGGCTTGTGAGAGGACTAACTCAGTGTTAGAACAATATCTCAGATGTTACATAAACTATCAACAAGATAACTGGTCCGAATTACTACCATTTGCTGAAGTGGCATACAACAACTCCGTACACAGCAGTACTGGATTTACTCCATTTAAAGTGGCTTCGGGACAAGATTTCGTTCCCATACCTGAACTTCCTCGTGAAAAGCCAAATATCCATTCGTTGGATGAATGGATAACTCAACTCCAACTTAACTGGCCAGTAACACGCAAAGCATTAGATGAGGCCCATCAAGCTCATAAGAAATTTGCTGACAAGAAAAGATCCCCACAGAAGGAATATAAAGTGGGCGACAAGGTTTTCCTGTCCACCAGATACCTGCAGACCACTCAAAAGTCAAAGAAGCTTGGTCCAATTCTACGCGGGAGAAAACCCGAATAACCAAAGATCCACATACAAATACCCGCGAAAACCTCAGAAAACAAATATTGCACCTCTACGGGGAGGAAACCCACCATCTGACCAGGACTTATGAAAAACTTGAAGTCCAAAGAGCTTCCATTTTATGTGACCTCACCTTCCTACGAAACTGCCGAGATCAAAATTTAATCCCCATAAGCTTCCAATTGAAATTCCACAGCAACACAGCAGCCACCAAACGCATCCTAAAAAGAACAGAATTGGCCCTCATTCGACATGAACTTCACACAAAAAGATTCCTCCTAGACCAAATCAACAAAGAACTCCTCACACTTCACCTCAGACTAAGCAACAAGATTCACCCCTTACTTTGGGACAAATCCAAACAACTTGCTGTCTGGAGAGCTGAAACACAGACCACCTTCAAGACAGACACACATACCAACAAACTCAGAAAACTACAACAACACCAGAAACAAACTCCTCCCCCCTCACAGCCACACATGAAACAAACAGTGCACAACATCTCAGACAAGATCCTCACTGAAGCCGAAACCAATGTCCTTTCGAAAGGATTCAACTTTGCTGTTGCTCCCAAACACATCCCCACAGAAACCATCATATGCGGAGTTGAAACCAGCCTGACCAAAACCAACCCTGATGATGCTAACAGAATCAGACTCGAAATCACCAACATCCTCTGCACGAGCAAAGCACCCAAAAGCAACTTATCCAAAGAAGAACAAACTGCACTACTTAACCTGAAAGAAGACACCAGCATAATAATCCTACCAGCAGACAAGGGCAATGCTACAGTGATTATGAATACATCTGACTACCAAACCAAGTTAACCAACCTACTCCAAGACCCCACATACAAACCCCTAAACACTGACCCCACCACGTACCTAGAAAAAACCACCAGATCCAAAATAAAAGCCTCCCCCATCAGCGAAGAAATCCAGCAAAGAATCATACCCAGAGAAAAATCATCCAGATGCCCTAAGCTGTATGGTCTCCCCAAGATACACAAAGAAGGAACCCCACTACGACCAATAGTCAGCTCCATAGGCTCACCTCTACAAAACTTAGCCAAATTTCTCGCCAAACAATTACAGACCTATGCAGAAGCCATCAACTCACAGGTAAGGAACTCATTCCAGTTCATTGAGATCATAAAGAAACAAAACTTACAACCCAGCGACCTACTGGTGAGCTTCGATGTCATATCCCTCTTCACCCAAGTGCCTATAAAAGAAGCCTTGACAGTCATCCAAAACAAATACAACCCCCCCAAGTACATCCTAGATCTTACCAACCACTGCCTATCCAATACATACTTCACCTACAATGGACAAAAATACAAACAAATAGAAGGAGCACCCATGGGATCACCCCTCTCACCTGTCATTGCAAACCTCTACATGGAACACTTTGAAACACAAGCTCTAGAAAAATATGATCACAAACCCAAACTCTGGCTCAGATACGTAGATGACACCTTCATAATCTGGCCACACGGGAAAGAAAAACTGAACAACTTCCTCACACACCTCAACAGCCTACATCCCAAAATACAATTCACCATGGAAACAGAAGCCAACAATCAACTTCCCTTCCTAGATGTCTTAGTATACAAAAAATCCAATGGCTCCCTAGGACACACCATCTACCAGAAGAAAACACATACAAACCGCTATCTACATGCACTCTCACACCACCACCCAGCACAGATCAATTCCGTAGCCAAGACACTCAATCTCCAGAACAAAATGCTTAGCCGATGAACAACACTTAAAAACCGAACTACACACCCTCACTAATGTACTTACAACCAATGGATTTCCAAAAAAGAAGATTACCCACCTAATCCAAAAAGAAACCCCAACCAAAAGCCAAGACAGAGAACAAGAGAATGGCAAAGCCCTCCTCCCATATATAAAAGGCACTACAGACAAAATCAGCAAGATCCTCCAAAAACACAACATTAAAACAGCATTCTGCACAAACAGAAAAATATCCACCATCCTGAGAAACCCTAAGGACAAAATCGAGTTAGAAAACCAAGGAGTATACGAAATCCCTTGCACTGCTTGCCCCAGCACATACATAGGACAAACTAACAGAAGAATTAGTGCACGCATTGAAGAACACAAAAACTCAATCAAAAAAGAAGAACTGACCTCTTCCCTGGTCCAACACCTCAAAGCCACAGGACATGAAATTGACTTTAAAAATACCAAAACCATCGCCAAAACCGAACACTTCAACAACAGAATAATCAGAGAAGCCATAGAGATAGAGAAACGGCCACACAGCATGAATAGACGAGATGATACCTCCCGCCTACCAACCATTTGGAAACCTGCCCTCAGTAATAAACGAGTAACTAACTTGAAGAATGACACCAGACCCACACCCGCAAGTGCCACACAAGATGCCACCACCACACTTCCACACAGAAAAAAGACTCACACCCACACAGAAGAGGAGACACGACCACGAACCAGAAACCATACTGCAGCTGCACCACTACCCGCTTCAAACCCCTCTGACCCATACAAGAAGCAAACTGACACCCACCATGAAGATGTGGCACGACCACGAACACGAAGCCAAACAACAAAATCACAGCTCACCAGCTCAAATCCCCCAGCAACTAAGACTAACCTGAGCACAACCAAGCCCCCACCTAAGCAGAACACACCCCCAGCCAATCAGAACACAGCCAACCCCCCTACCAATCAGAACACAGCCAAACCCCCACCCAATCAAGTCACACCCCCACTAGCAGTTAAAAGGAAGAAGCAGCTGCAAGCTCACATTACTCTGAGAAGCACAGAGCTGAAGAAACAAGCCTGAAGATGATGAATGAGACTTCATCGAAACGTTGCCTAGATACTTCCAATTCTACGCGGGAGAAAACCCGAATAACCAAAGATCCATATATAATTTATATATACGTATGTATTAATTTATATATACATATAAATATATTAATACATATATTTATCGAATGATAAAGAGGATATAGTAATGCAGTAATTTAATAACACTGAACTGCTAGCCAGAAATGGTTTGCACTGCAGTGGTTCAAGCCTGGCTCTCCAAGATATGATAAACTCTCACCACTTGCTCCCTGGCTCATGCCCATCCAGCAATTCAAAAGAATGCAATATTGCAAATAGATAAATTGGTATCACTTTGGGAACCTAACTGCATTCATCAGAAATTATAAGCCAGTGCTGGACTTGACCAGATGCGAAACAATGCAACATGAAGTAATGCAAGGCAAGACCAATGTAGGAGCCCAGAGGAGCCAACAACCCAGGTGCCAGTAATCAGCTGGTGTAAGCTAGTTTGCCACCTGTGATGCATCCACAGTATGCATGCAAGTGCTGAACAGAATTAACTAGCAATTCAGACTGTCAGGACTGCATTATGTCTAGAACTGTAGATTTCTCTGTCACTGTATCTCATAGACTAAATAAATTCATCTATAAGCTACTTGGAAAAGGAACAGCATTAAATGAATGAATTTGGAAAGTGTAAAATACCTTAATTCCATGCAGGGATAGAAAGGCCAGTTTTGCTCTTCAGCATGTCACAAAGAAATATCTGAAAGTGAGAAATGAATATACATTTGAGTTATAGAAAGTTGGTTGTTGAATGAGGTAACAATAGTACACTGTATAATGCAAGTCTGGAATAGTAAAGAAAATGCTTAGTAAAGAGATCATTGTTAAAAAGTGAGTCAAATAAGGATTTATAATGTCTCCTTATTTGTTTCATTTGTTCATGGATGTTTTATTGTTCATTAATGCCTATATTATTTTTGTTTCTAAATTTTTTATTTCTCATTCAGCCAGTTTTTCAAATATCAGGTAAATATGATTCAATTACTTGTTTATAAATTTATGTATTTAAATCAATTGTGTAAATATCAATTACTTAAGTTACTTTTATTCTGTTAAAAAACAGTTTTTCAGTTATCTGTTATTTTCCAAATGATGTATGGATGCATTCTCTATAATTACTGATTATCTTTAAATAATATTTCAGAAGTTAATATCATAAAGTATTTTTATATATTGTAGAAATATTTCATCTACTTGTTTGTATATTATAGTAAGAATAAATGTAAAATACAGTAAAATATAATAAAATAAATAATAGAAGGTGCTAAATTTAAAGGAATATATATATATATATACTCCTTCATACCTGATACCTGATACCCCCCTGATACCCCAAGTAGGCACCCAGCTGAAACCAAGCTTCCTAATAAATGATAGTTGTCCATTTTACTCAGAGCCAAGCTGCACTAAAAGCCTCCAATACAGGAACACAATGTTGCCAGCCAATCAAGACAAAAAAAGCCACAAAACAGACAGAAGATATTAGAAACATCAATCAAGCAGAACACAGCAAACTCCAAGTCCAATAAACACAGACCAAGACACCCAAGCAATCAGGATGAAGGAAAAACCATTCTAACACAGCAGTAGGCTAGCCCCAAATTTAAAACAGAAACAACTGTAAAAATCTGACTCACAGATGAACATAATACAGAAGCCTGATGATGGCAGATGAGATTCTGCCAAAACATTGCTACAACTTTAAAAGTTATATTATACTTTTATATTATACATTATACTTTACAACTATAATGACGTGGGAAAATACACAAACAAAGCTGAATACCATACATGTAAGTACCTGCGAAAACTTATATATGTGTGTGTGTGTGTGTATGTGTGGTATTCAGCTTTGGTCGGGTATTTTCTCACGTCATTATAGTTGTGCTTTTAAAGTTGTAGCAACGACAAAGCTCATTAGTAGGTCGCTGGGCTCGGTTTTGTTTCTTTATGATCTCGTCATGATCTCAATGAACTGGAAAGAGTTTCTTACATGTGAGTTGATGGATTCTGCATAGGGCTGTATTTGTTTGGTGAGAATTTTGGCTAGGTTTTGTAGAGGTGAGCCTATGGAGCTGACTATTGGTTTAAGTGGGGTTCCTATCTAGAAAAAAACCACCAGATTCAAAATAAAAGCTTCCCCCATCAATGAAGAAATCCAGCAAAGAATCATAACCCAGAGAAAAATCATCCAGATGCCCTAAGCTGTATGGTCTCTCCAAGATACACAAAGAAGGAACCCCACTTAGACCAATACAACCCCCTCAAGCACATCCTAGATCTGACCAACCACTGCCTATCCAATACATACTTCACCTACAATGGACAAAAATACAAACAAATAAAAGGAGCACCCATGGGATCATCCCTCTCACTTGTCATCGCAAACCTCTACGTGGAACACTGTGAAACACAAGCTCTAGAAAAATATGATCACAAACCTAAACTCTGGCTCAGATACATAGATGACACCTTCATAATCTGGACACATGGGAAAGAAAAACTGAACAACTTCCTCACACACCTCAACAACCTACACCCCAAAATACAATTCACCATGGAAACAAAAGCCAACAATCAACTTCCCTTCCTAGATGTCTTAGTATACAAAAAATCCAATGGTTCCCTAGGACACACCATCCACCAGAAGAAAACATGTACAAACTGCTATCTACACGCGCTCTCACATCATCACCCAGCACAGATCAATTCCGTAGCTGAGACACTCATCTCCAGAACAAAATGCTTAGCCAACAAACAACACCTAAAAACTGAACTACACACTCTCACTAATGTACTAACAGCCAATGAATTCCAAAAAAAGAAGATTACCCACCTAATCCAAAAAGAAACCCCAACCAAAAGTCAAGACAAAGGACAAGAGAATGGCAAAGCCCTCCTCCCATATATAAAAGGTATACAAACAAAATCAGCAAGATCCTCCAAAAACACAACATTAAGACAGCATTTTGCACAAACAGAAAATATCCACCATCCCAAGAAACCCTAAAGACAAAATCGAGTTAGAAAACCAAGGAGTATACGAAATCCCTTGCACCGCCTACCCCACCACATACATCAGACAAACCAACAAAAGAATAAGTGCACACATTGAAGAACACAAGAACTCAATCAAAAAAGAAGAATCGGCCTCTTCCATGGTCCAACACCTCAAAGCCACAGGACATGAGATTGATTTTAAGAATACCAGAACTATCACCAAAACCAAACACTTCAACAACAGAATAATCAGAGAAGCCATAGAAATAGAAAAACGCCCACACAGCATGAATAAACGAGATGATACCTCGCACTTACCAGACATTTGGAAACCTGCCTTCATTAATAAACAAGTACCTAACATGAAGAATGACACCAGACCCACACCCACACCCACAAGGGCCACACAAGATTCTACCACCACACTTCCACGTAGAAAAAAGTCTCACACCCACACAGAAGATGAGACACAACCACGGACCAGAAGCCATACTGCAGCTGCATCACTACCTGCTTCAAATCCCTCTGACCCATACAAGAAGCGAATGGACACCCACCATGAAGATGTGGCACGACCACAAACCTGAAGCCAAACAACAGGATCACAGCTCACCAGCTCAAATCCCCCAGCAACTTAGACTAATCTGAGCACAACCAAGCCCCCACTGAACAGAACACACCCCCAGCCAATCAAACCACAGCCAACCCCCCAACCAATCAGAACACAGTCAAATCCCAACCAATGAGAACACACCCCCACCCAATCAAATCACACCCCTGCTAGCTTCCTTCCTTAAAAGGAAGAAGCAGCTGCAAGCTCACATTACTACAAGAAGCAAAAAGCTGAAGACACAAGCCTAAAAATGATGAATGAGATTTCATCAAAACGTCGCCAGGATGCTTCCAATTTTACACATGAGAAAACCCGAATAACCAAAGATCCATATATATATAGTCACAGAGCAGTAATATACAAATACTTGTGCAGCATTTATTATTATTACTATTATTATTTGGTTAATTTTATACACAGTGACACTTTTATGATGTACAATGAAATGAAAATATTGATCTTTGCCTAAAACTTCAAGAATCTTGTTCCTTCACCTTTGACATCTGCAACAAGTTTAATGAGTGGCAAAAAGTTAAATGGGTGTCTGATTAGCAATTATTGAATATAGAAGTAAAGTTATGCTCGAGTGTGCCTTCAAAATCAAACATGGTTCCAGTTACACTGTCACCGTGCAACAAAACCATTGAATTACAGAAATGGGAATGCAGAAATGACACTCTATTTGCCCTTGCAAAACAAGATCTGTTTTTAAATCCTGCTAATGACATGAGAATGGGATTATACTATTAGAAAACCTCTCCACAAAGTGTTCTATGAAACAAAGATCTACGAAACAAAGAAGAGCTTGTGTGACCAGAAATATGAGGGTAAATATCAGAACATTAATTGTTGCTGTGGAATTTGCTAACCTGAATTCTTTTTTTTCTCTTTGAATTTTTTTCCCTGAAAATTGGAATAAGTTGGATAGCAAAGGCATAATTTCAAATTATATTATTACCTTTAACATAGTAGTGTTGTTGTCTTTTATGTTTTCTGAGAAAAATGGCATTAATTCTAAAGCCCATGTCGCACTGCCCAATGGATACAAAAAGGACACAGCGGATGAGCAAAATGTTCCATCCATTGTTATCCGCTCTCAAAAGGGGCAAAAATTTGCATAACCGGAGCAGATAACATGGACGCGGGAAGGACGCAGGGCGGATGCAAAGCGGATGCGGAATGGAAGTCCAGCAGATGGAAGCAGATGGGAGTGTATGGCACGTCCGCTAGGCTTCCGGGGAACCTCAGCAAAGTGGACACAGAATGGATACAGCGGATGCACAGCGGACGCCGAACGGATGAAGCGGATGCACAACGGATGCACAGCAGAAGCCTAATGGATGCCTGGCGTTAATTGCGCATACAGGGAGGATGCATTGCGTCAGCCCCACAGATATAACGGAAGCAGGTCGGAAGCAGGTCACCATTCAGAGGAAAGACCTGCTGCCGGACGGATTGGCTGCCTTGCCTGCCCTGCCTGCATGTCTGCCTGCAAGCCATGCTGCCAGCCGCGCAGCAAGCCTTGCTGCCAGCCTCCCTGCCAGCCTTGCTGCAAGCCTCCCTGTGAGCCTCCCTGCCAGCCTTCCTGCCAGCCTTCCTGCAAGCCTTCCTGCCAGCCAGTCTGCCTGCCAGCCTTGCTTCCTGCCTTCCTGGCAGCCTTGGTTCATGTCTGCCTGCCTGCCTTGGTGCCAGCCTCCTTGCCAGCCTTCCTGCCAGCCTTGGTTCCTGCCAGCCTCCCTGCCAGCCAGCAACCCCACAACCATGCAGAAGCACAGCAAGCCTCAGCCATCTGCTGCCAGCCCTGGCAAGAGGGACAGGGCTACCATCCTGCCCCCTGGCCCTCACTCTGGTTCTCCTGGGCCTTCTGCAGCACGGGCTCACTCTTCTGGGGCTGGCGCTTCTGCTGCTTCTGCTTCTGGAGGAGCTGATGACAAGCACTCCAGCACCAGCCACCTCCAAAGCACCTGGACCCTTCACCCCTGAGACTGAGCGACCAAGAGGAGTGCCAGAGACTCATTTTTGTCTTATAGCTTGTTGTTAATAAAGTCTATTTTTGATTCACACACTTGTTTCATTTCTTTTTTTTAAATAAAGTCTTGCTGGAAACTTTTAGAAATGATTTAATCCTTTGCATGCTTGTGGGATGGGTTAAGATAGCTGTGGGATGGGTTGAGATAGCTGTGGGATGGGCAGGGATACCTGTGGGATGGGTAATAGCTGTGGGATAGATAAACATCCAGTGCAAGCACAGTGGGACTGTATGGTCCACCCTCCCAGGTGCCACACCTACGGCCCTTTATTATCAATAATAATGTAATAATTATCCAAACATGTCAACACAAACACAACTCTTTATTAAACGCCCTGTTCATTGCAGGCCAACCAAACATACATGGCCCAATCTCATCCGTGTGATGAGACAGGCTGAAGGAAGCATCCATTAAGCATCTACCATCCTGCCTTGCCACTCCACTACTCCAGCTGGGGAGTTGTACCATTGTCCCAGGAGGTTGCGCTGCTTCTTCGCTTCATGTGAGGCTCTGTTGGGGTCTTGCACATCCTCGTGTCGATCAGGTTTCGCCCTTGCCTCCATTCCCCAGGCTCCATGTCCCCATTGTCTTGTTGGTGGTCCACGAACCTGTTCTGCAACACTGGGTAGTGGGTGCGCATGAGATTGTGCAGGATGCAGCAAGCTTCCATGATCCTCCTGATGGTCTCTGGGCAATGCTGCATGGTGGTGAGAAGTACCTGGAACCCATTGGCCAGGATGCCAAAGGCGTTCTCCACCACCCGCCTTGCCCTGGACAGCCTGTAGTTGAAGATCCTCTCTTCACGGGTGAGGAGTCTGGAAGTGTAGGGCTTCATGAGGTAGGTTGTGAGGGAGAAGGCGTCATCCCCCACGATGAAGTAGGGCACATCTTGTGTGTCGTTGGGCAGGGGTTCTGGATCTGGGAAGCCCACGATGAGGTTGCCTTCCAGCTCCTCCTCGAGGTGACTGGCGTTATATACCTGGGCATCTGAAGATGAGCCGTTGCCTGAAGCATCGATGTACATGAACTTGTAGTCAGCATCGACCATGGCAAAGAGGATGATGCTGAAGAAGCCCTTGGAGTTGAAATAAGTGGACCCTGACTTGACTGGAGATTTGCAGGCCACGTGCTTGTCATCTATGGCTCCAACGGTGTGGGGGAAGTTCCACTTCTGATACCACTGCTCTGCAACTTTCTTCCAGCCTTCTTCAGTGGGGGGGTACTGGAGGAGCTCCTCCTTGTATTCTTCGATGATGGCCTGCACCACTTCTCTGACTACAATGCTGATGGTGTTGGATGGCACCCTCCAGCCATACTGCATGCTCCTGTAGGAGGTCCCTGAGACCAGGTGGCGCAGAGTGAGTGCCACTTTGAGCCCTGGTTCCAGGTTGGGCTGGAAGCTGGTGTTTGCCTTGGTCAACCTGGGTGTCAGCCGCTGCACAACTTCGTCAAACATGGCTGGAGGCATCCTCATGAAGTTCTGGAACGCCTGAGTGTCTTCGTTCCTGAGCTCCACCATCAGCTTGTTGTACAGTCCGTCCTCTGCTCTTCTGGCTAACCATCTTCGGATCCAGACTCTTTTTGGGTGGCTCCTTTTCTTCTCGCAGTAGTGTTCACAGAGCCTGCAGATGGCTTGGCACTGTTGCAGAACAATGGTGGCTGCCGAAAGGACTTTGTTACAATCCACGGTGGACATGACTGGATGCTGTGGAAGAGGAAGAGCCAGATGAAGACTGCAGAGGTCTGCACCGCTGGGCTGCTGTTCTGAAAGTGAGATGCAGACGAGTTGCTCCCCCTTTTTATAGGCAGTATAAGTTTTCCGCTAGGCATCCTCTAGGCGTCCTCTAGGCATCCTCTAGACATTCTTAATATCCGAGATAGGTCCCCTCTGCGAACGTTTTTTCCATTTTAAATGCTTTGTTTCTGTTCTGCATCCACTAGGCATCCATTCTGCATCCGTTCTGCATCCGTTCCGCTTCCTCCCTGCGTCCGGGCGGATGCGAGTTGCGTGGATGCATAGCGGATGACTAGCGGATATAGCAGATGCGTAAAGGATGTGTAACGGATGCCTAGCGGATGAGTAGCGGATGCAGAATGGATGAACTGGATACATTTTCCACATGGAGCGGATGAAACGTCCATAAACGGATGCTGGACGGATAGAGAGGAAGCCAAACAGAGGCAGTGAGTACATCCGTTTTCGAGCGGATGGCAAGGTTTTTTGTCCATTTTACATCCTCTTTGCATCCATTGGTTCAGTGTGACATGGGCTTAAGATATAAATTCTGAAAATTGTTCCGTTGGTGAAATAAACACGGTTATGTATATTGTACACAAACAACATGCATTCCTCCGAACTAAATACTGAGATATTTTTGAATACAATTTTTACTCTCAATTCAGTACTTCTCAATCTATGGTTTTTTTTTTTTTTTTAATAGTTCTATTCACTACAGAAGGCAATGCCTTGGGAGCACCCTGTGTATTTCCTTTCAAGTATATGAAGAAATGGTATGCTAAATGCATAGTTGATGATGATGAACACAAACGGTTTTGGTGTGGAACAACTCTAGATATGGACAAATACTCTTTAACTGGATATTGTCCAGTAAACGGTAAACTTCATAATTTATATGAAGTCACTGGGTGAGATCATCCATCACCATGGACTGAGGTATCACCAATATGGTGATAATACTCAGCTGTACGTCTCAGCCCATGGTGAGTTAAGTGTTGCTATGTCCTCCCTCTCCCAGTGCCTGGAGGCTATTAGGGGTTGGATGGGGAGCAATGGGTTGAAACTAAACCCTTGCAAGACCAAATGGGTTTGGGTTTGGGATTCGTTGGTTCAGGGAGAATTACCACTTTTAGTCTTGGATGGGGTGGCACTACCCCAAACAGCCCTGTGCATAATCTAGGGGTTTCCCTGGACTCCCAACTCTTGTTCGAAGAGCAGGTGGCGGTCATAGCCAGGAGGGCCTTTGCGCAAGTGTGGGTTGTGCACTAATTATGCCCTTTCCTGGATCAGCAGTACCTACTCACAGTCACTCATGCCCTGGTCACTTCCCATCTTGATTATTGCAACACACTTTACATGGGGCTGCCCTTGAAGAACATCCGGAAGCTCCAGTAGGTGCAAAATGCATCAGCCCGCATGGTTTTATGCAGACCCCGGTATGCACATGTGTCATCTCTCCTGCAGGAACTGAATTGATTGATGATTTGTTTCCTGCAATTCAAGGTGCTGGTTATCACCTTTAAAACGGAAAGAGGGAGGAAATAAAAGGAATGTCTACACAGCATTAGTAGCATGGAAATAGAAAGGATGTAAGCGTATGCATCTCATATATAAAGGATTAAAAACGGAGAAAATATTTGTATCTGGGATGTATCTCGTACATTTAGGATATCTGGAGTATGTCTAGAGTAGAGTAGACACCTAGTGGACTACCAATATTTTCTATAAAAAGGGGGAGAAAATCATCTGGATCTCAGTATGAGTCCAGCAGCCGTGGTGTACAGACCTCATCACCCTTGGTCTTGGTCTTCAATATCATCAATTGTTCTCTACCATGGATGATGACACAATCCATATGATAGCTGTGCTTATTCATCACCAGAACTAAAACCTGTTCAGACTGTTTCAACTTTTATACAGGAGGAGAAGAAGGAGACGTCCAAGAGCTGTGTGGGTCCGAGGATGGATCGTGAGAAGAATGGAGTTTGGACTGTATGAGCAGTTGATGGTGGAGCTGAGGAATGAAGACCCTCGTGCATTCCATCACTTCATGAGGATGCCCCCAGCCATGTTTGATGAACTTGTAGAGTGTTTGAGACCCAGGTTGACCAAGCTGAGCATCAACTTCCATCCCAACCTGGACCCTGGACTGAAGGTGACACTGACTCTGCGGCACCTGGCCTCTGGAACCACATACAGAAACATGTAGTATGCAAGGAGAGTGCCACACAACAACATCAGCAAAGTGGTCAGAGAAGTGGAGCAGGCCATCATCGAATAGTGCCTGGAGGAGCTCCTCCAGTGCCCCACCACTGAAGAAGGATGGAGAAAACTTGCAGAACAGTGGTATCAGAGATGGAACTTTCCCCACACCGTTGGAGCCATACATGGGAAACACGTGGCCTGCAAAGCTCCAGCTAACTCAGGGTCCACTTATTTCAACTACAAGGGCTTCTTCAGTATCATCCTCTTTGCCATGGTTGATGCTGACTACAAGTTCATCTACATCGATGCTTCAGGCAACGGATCAGCTTCAGATGGCCAGGTATACAACGCAAGTGACCTCAAAGATGGGGTGGAACGCAACCTCATCATGGCTTTTCCAGATCCAGGCCCCCTACCCAATGACACACAAGATGTGCCCTACTTCATCGTTAGTGATGACGCCTTCTCCCTCAGAACCTACCTCATGAAGCCGTACACTTCAAGATAGCTCACCTGTGAAGAGAGGATCTTCAACTACAGGCTATCCAGGGCAAGACGGGTGGTGGAGAACCCTTTATCATCCTGGCCAACAGGTTCCAAATACTTCTCACCACCATGCAGCATGACCCAGAGATTGTGAGGAGCATCATGGAAGCTTGCTGCATCCTGCACAATCTCATGCGCACCCACTACCCAGAGTTGCAGAATAGACTTTTCAACCGTCAACAAGAGAATTGGGACATGGAGCCTGGTGAATGAGGCAAGGATGTAACCTGATAGACACTGTGGATGTACACGGCCCCAACAGAGCTTCACGTGAAGGGAAGAAGCAGCGCAACCTACTGAGATACTGGTGCAACTCCCCAGATGGAGCAGTGGAGTTGCAAGACAGGATGAAAGATGATTAATGGATGCTTCCTTGAGGCTGTCGCATAATACTGATGAGATTGTGCCATGTATGTTGAGTAGTCCTACAGTGAATAGGGCATTAATAAAGAGCTTTGTTTATTTTAAAATGTGTTGATCAATGAATAAACTGTTAGTGATAATAAAGGTCCACATGTGTGGCAGCTTGGATGGGGGACCATAGAGTCTTACTTTGCTTGCACTGGAGTTTTATCTATCCCACAACTATTTTTATCTATCCCACAAGCATGCAAAGGCTAAACCATTTTTTCAAATTTTCACCAACACTTTATTCAGTAAAAATAATGAACCAAGTGTCTTAAGCAAAGATAACCTTTATTAACTTTCTTAACTTTATGATTTCATTAAATAAGCAAAATGAATCAAGTAAACTGTATTAAGTGTGTTAAGCAAAGATAACCTTTATTAACTTTCTTAGGTAAACTTTATGACTTTATTAAAAAAGCAAAATGAACTAAGTAAAGTGTCTTAAGCAAAGATAAACTTAACAAGTACAACTCAGTCTCTGGCACTATTCTCAGTCACTCTGAGTCATGTCCCTGGTCTCAGCTGTTAAGCGGACAGGGACTGAGGAGATGGCTGTGGCTTGAGTGCTGGTCTGAGGCACCATTGGGGTGCTGGGCCCTGAGGGTACAACAGGGGATGGAGTGTTCAGTAAGCCATCCGAGAGCTTACTCAGTCCCGTGAGGTTGAGAGGCCCTTCACCAAGGCCCTGAGATGTCAGGCCCAATACTGATGACAGATTGTCTGTTGATGGGCTTGGCTGTGGGGCGGAAGATGGAGGAGTGTAGTGGGGCTGTCTGGTCTGCAGCTGGGTGAGGACTGGCATCTGTAGCGTCCGATGAACCGGGGCCTGGACTGGGAAGTTCTGCTTCTACTATGGGAAGTCCTGGTAGTTGTAGCCTTGGTAGGTGAGGGGCTGTTGAAAGCCGTGGAATGGCTGTGACATTGCCTGGGGTGGAGAAGCAGACCTAGACTGGGTAGGAGAGTTTCAGCTGGGCCTTGAGGGTTGTGCAGAAGTGCTGTGATCTTCTGCTTCATCACCTGGTCCTGAGCCTCAGGGCCCTCAGGGTCTGGCTCACATAGGTGATGAAGGGCTTCCGGTCCGAGGATGGTATGTCACTGTGGACCAGCTGAGAGAGAAGTTCTGTGCTGGTCTTCATTGTGTCCCTGATCTCCAACAGCATACTGTGTTTCTGGCCCTCCAGTTTGCCTCTCTGCCTGCATACTTTGGAGCTAGGGGTGGGGATGGGGGTGGGTTGGCCTCTGGTGGCTGCTGCTTCTTCCTCCATTTGTAACAGCAGGGCATCATCCTCCACAGGATCCTCCAAGTCTGCTGGCATGGGGAATGCAGCTGTCGGGGGGGGGGCTCTGCCGTGGGGCCCTCTGAAGACACCTGCCTGAACAGGGTAGCTGGCTCCTGGTTGGAAGAGGACTGGCTGTCTGTGGGCTGTCTGAGGGAGAGGGGTCTCAGAGGGGCTGCTCATTGGTGGCGGATCTCACCCTCCAGGAAACTGCACTTGGCCATGACGTACATCTCCAGGTCAGTGAGTTTGACAGTGGCCTGCCCGGATTTCTTGAGGTGTAGCTTGCCATACCAGGTGTGCATGTGCTTCCACCATCCAAGGAGTACTTCTGCAGTGTACCCAAGGCTCTCTGCATTGTCTCTCCAAGCTGCCTGCTTCTTCTTGGTGTCCCGATACAGTCTGTGGCCCTTTCTCTAGAGGTACTCATGGCTTCGGTCCATCTTCAAAGAGGCTCAAACCGGAACTTGTAGTGGACATGGTTCTTAGCTACTAAAACATTAGGGTCATGAGACGGAAGCTACAATTTGGATAACTCAATTTATGGCAGAGGTTTACAGCAAAAGACAAAAATTTTCCTAAAGCCCATGTCACACTGAACCAACGGATGCAAAGAGGATGTAAAGCAGACAAAAAACCTTGCCATCCGTTCGAAAATGCGATGTACTCACTGCCTCCGTTTGGCTTCCTCTCTATCCATCCAGCATCCGTTTATGGATGTTTCATCTGCTCCAAAAGGTTTGGGCTGCCTAAAACCTTTGCGCAGAAAATGTATCCAGTTCGTCCATTCTGCATCCGCTACGCATCCGCTTTATGCGCAAGGCATCCGCTGCGCATCCGCGCAACTCGCATCTGCCCGGACACAGGGAGGAAGCGGAACGGACGCAGAACGGATGCAGAACGGATGCCTAGCGGATGCAGAATGGAAACAAAGCTTTTAAAACGGAAAAAAGGTTTGCAGAGGGGATCTATCTCGGATATTAAGGATGCCTAGAGGATGCCTAGCGGAAAATCTATACTGCCTATAAAAAGGGGGAGCAACTCGCCTGCATCTCACTTTCAGAACAGCAGCCCAGCGGTGCAGACCTCTGCAGCCTTCATCTGGCTCTTCCTCTTCCAAAGCATCCAGTCATGTCCACCGTGGATTGTGACAAAGTCCTTTCGGCCACCATTGTTCTGCAACAGTGCGAAGCCATCTGCAGGCTCTGTGAACTCTACTGCGAGAAGAAAAGGAGCCACCCAAAAAGAGTCTGGATCCAAAGATGGTTCACCAGAAGAGCAGAGGAAGGACTGTACAAAAAGCTGATGGTGGAGCTCAGGAGCGAAGACCCTCGGGCGTTCCAGAACTTCATGAGGATGCCTCCAGCCATGTTTGACGAAGTTTTGCAGCGCCTGACACCCAGGTTGAGCAAGACAAACACCAACTTCCCGCCCAGCCTGGAACCTGGGCTCAAGGTGGCATTCACTCTGTGCCACCTGGCCTCAGGGACCACCAACAGGAGCATGCAGTACTGTTGGAGGGTACCACCCAGCACCATCAGCTTTGTGGTCAGAGAAGTGGTGCAGGCCATCATCGAAGAATACAAGGAGGAGCTCCTCCAGTGCTCCTCCACTGAAGAAGGCTGGAAGAAAGTTGCAGAGCAGTGGTATCAGAAGTGGAATTTCCCCCACACGGTTGGAGCCATAGATGGCAAGCACGTGGCCTGCAAAGCACCACCCAAATCGGGGTCCACTTATCACAACTACAAGGGCTTCTTCAGCATCATCCTCTTCGCCATGGTCGACATTTTACACATTCCCTTTAATATATTGTTAACTCATATAATATTCCAATTTTCTAACTCTACTTCAAATACAAATACTACAATACAATCCTGTGCACTTTGGCAGAATCTCTTCTTTAATTACATTTGTCTCTAAAAAAACCCTGTTTTTAAACATCTTGTTTTAAGTCTTTATAACTTCTCTTCCCTTTTTCCTTTTCTCTCTTATCCAGTCTAGTCTTTTTGTCCTCCCATCTCTCAATCTCCACCCTTTTGGTCTCCCCTCTCCGTTGTATTCTTCTTTTCTGTTGCTTCCTGACATTGTATCAATTTTTCACTTTATTTTTCCCTTTCTTCGTTATTTTTTTAAATCTTGGATTCTCCATTTTCTTTCCCTTTCCCTTTTCTTCCTCAACTAAAATTATTTGTCCATTAAAGATGGCTTCTTTTTCTTCATCCCAGCTTTCTTGTTATTGTAATTCCAGGTAGGTAGAAATTGCCATTTCTAAGAAGAAAAAAACAGATCCAGAAGAGCCCTTGCCTTCTTGTTCCTCTTCTTTTAACTTTTTATATTCTATTTTCAGTTCTTCAACAGATAATGTCATTGTAAGATTTTTTTTAAAAAAAAACCAACCCAAATATTTTTAGTCTTTCAAAAAATAGTTTCCAAGAGTCCCAGAGTCACAAAGCTATGGGGTAACCATAGCCTCCAAATACAGCTGGATCAGCGGCACCTCGGCAGCGAGCACAGCAGAAACTGCACACGATCGCGGATTCCTGTCGCCGCCAAAACTTTGCAACCAGAAGTCCCACTTTGTTTTCATTCTTTGTATGTTTGCAATGACTAAACAACTTTTCATCTGGCAATCCTGCAATTACTGAACCTGGTTGCTCAACTAATAGTCCTAAATCCTATAGATCATTTGTCAGCAGATATCCAGGAACTATAGTACTAAGCATTGTCTTTTTTGTCCAGGATGATGACTGATCCTGTATGAGTTTCTATAAATCACATCTCACCGTATTGTTTTGGGGAGAGACACTCTTCAGCCAGCATCTCTGATGAGACCTGTTTGATATGATTGAACATCAGGCATATTTCTCATCTTCCCCAAGGCTTACAAGTCTCACAACCATGTCAAGATAGTATTTCACTGGGGAATTATTATTATTATTACTAGCTACATAGATAAATATTAGTTATATAATTACCATTCAGATTTTTGAACATGCCTATCCAAAACTCTGTATATTCAAGTTTTTAAATTTGTTCCTGTAAAAATTGTAATTCATCTGAATCCTCAACTGAAGTCAAGACACCACCTATGAAACATAAAACAAATAAAAAAGATTAATTAACAGGTTCTATTCCCACACCACCAAAATAAGGCCATTTCACAAGCCATGATCAATAATTTATTGTCCAGCAAAAACAATAATTTTAGTTTTGAATATCTTAAAGAAGCAAATAGTCTTCTGTTTCTAAAACCGATTAGTTCTGTATTGCTTAATATATTTATGATGAAACCCATGACAGTTTATTTTTTGGGGTATAATGATTTAAAAAACAATTTTGGTAATTTAAGCAAACATTCTGCAAAAATAGTATTTTGCACAATGTAATGGAATCAAGGGACCTTGTTGCTCTCTGAGCTTGGATGTTTTCTTGTAGATGTTTCATTACCCAAACTTGGTAACACCATGAGTGCAGCATTGATTATATTATCTGATTTGGGTAATAAAACATGTGCAAGAAAGCTGAGAAAGAACAAGTACCTCTCATTTCAAACCCCAAGTTACAATTATTCTCCTTTATTAGACAGACAAATTTAATTTAGTCTACATTTTCCACAGAATTTGAGAGGCCCCAAAGAATATCAGAAACCAAAGAAAACTATCGAGTATTCCAAAGTAGCTGTTATTTCAAAATATTCTCTATTTTAAGGTGTTTTTTAAAAAAAGCTTCTAAAGGATTACAGTTATTGCTTTCCAATATCATATATGGCTTTTCTTCTATAAAAGAAAAGAAATTAAATGAACTCATTATTATATAAAGCCCCTGTCACACTGCACCAACGGATGCAAAGAGGATGTAAAATGGAGAAAAAAGCTTGCCATCCGTTGGTTAACGCGATGTACTCACTGCCTCCGTTTTGCTTCCTCTCTATCCGTCCAGGATCCGTTTATGGACGTTTCATCCTCTCAGAAAGTTTTGAGCTGCTCAAAACCTTTGCGTGGAAAATGTATCCAATTTGTCCATTCTGCATCCGCTAGGCATCCGCTAGGCATCTGTTCTGCATCCGTTACGCATCCGCTATATCCGCTAGGCATCTGCTAGGCATCCGCGTAACTCACATCCGCTCGGACGTAGGGAGGAAGTGGAACGGACGCAGAACGGATGCAGAACGGATGCCGACCGGATGCAGCACAGAAACAAAGCATGTAAAACGAAAAAAACGTTCGCAGAGAGGATCTATCTTGGATATTAAGGATGTCTAGAGGATGCCTAGAGGATGCCTAGAGGATGCAAAGGGACACCTATACTGCCTATAAAAAGGGGGAGCAACTCACCTGCATCTCACTTTCAGACCAGCAGCCCAGCTGTGCAGACCTCTGCAGCCTTCATCTTCCTCTTCCTCTTCCACAGCATCCAGTCATGTCAACCGTGGATTGTGACAAAGTCCTTTTGGCAGCCACCATCCTTCTGCAACAGTGCGAAGCCATCTACAGGCTCTGTGAACTCTACTATGGGAAGAAAAAGAGGCGGCCAAGAAGCCTCTGGGTACGAAGATGGTTAGCCAGAAGAGCAGTGGATGGACTGTAGAACAAGCTGATGGTGGAGCTCAGGAGCGAAGACACTCGGGCGTTCCAGAACTTCATGAGGATGCCTCCAGCCATGTTTGACGAAGTTGTGGAGCAGCTGACACACAGGTTGACCAAGGCAAACACCAACTTCCAGCCCACCCTGGACCCTGGGCTCAAGGTGGCACTCACTCTGCGCCACCTGGCCTCAGGGACCACATACAGCAGCATGCAGTACAGCTGAAGGGTGCCACAGAACACCATCAGCATTGTGGTCAGAGAAGTGGTGCAGGCCATGCTCGAAGAATACAAGGAGGAGCTCCTCCAGTGCCCCTCCACTGAAGAAGGATGGAAGAAAGTTGCAGAGCAGTGGTATCAGAGATGGAACTTCCCCCACACCGTTGGAGCCATCGATGGCAAGCACGTGGCCTGCAAAGTGCCAGCCAACTCAGTGTCCACTTATTTCCACTACAAGGGCTTCTTCAGCATCATCCTCTTTGCCATGGTCGATGCTGACTACAAGTATATGTACATCGATGCTTCAGGCAACGGGTCATCTTCAGATGCCCAAGTATACAATGCCAGTGACCTCAAGGGTAGGCTGGAACGCAACCTCATGGTGGGCTTCCCAGATCCAGAGCCGCTGCCCAATGACACACAAGATGTGCCCTACTTCATCGTGGGGGATGATGCCTTCTCTCTCACAACCTACCTCATGAAGCCCTACACTTCCAAATACTTCACCTGTGAAGAGAGGATCTTCAATTACAGGCTGTTCAGGGCAAGGCGGGTAGTGGAGAACGCCTTTGGCATCCTGGCCAACAGGTTCCAGGTACTTCTCACCAACATAGCCCAGAGACCATGAGGATGATCATGGAAGCTTGCTGCATCCTCCACAATCTCATGTGCACCCGCTACCCAGTCTTGCAGAACAGGCTCGTGGACCATCAGCAAGGCAATGGGGACATGGAGGCTGGGGAATGGAGGCAAGGGCAAAACCTGATCAATACTCAGGATGTGCAAGGCCCCAACAGAGCCTCACGTGAGGCAAAGAAGCAGCGCAACCTCCTGAAACACTGGTGCAACTCCCCAGCTGGAGCAGTGGAGTGGCAAGACAGGATGGTAAATGCTTAATGGATGCTTTCTTCAGCCTGTCTCATCACACGGATGAGATTTGGCCATGTATGTTGGGTTGGCCTACAATGAACAGGGCGTTTAATAAAGAGTTGTGTTTATGTTGACATGTGTGGATAATTATTACATTATTATTGATAATAAAGGGCCGTAGGTGTGGCACTTGGGAGGGTGGACCATACAGTCCCACTATGCTTGCACTGGAGGTTTATCTATCCCACAGCTATTACCCATCCCAAAGGTATCCCTGCCCATCCCACAGGTATCCCTGCCCATCCCACAGCTATCTTAACCCATCCCACAAGCATGCAAAGGCTTAAACCATTTCTAAAAGTTTCCAGCAAGACTTTATTAAAAAAAAAGAAATGAAGCAAGTGTGTGAATCATAAATAGACTTTATTAACAACAAGCTATAAGACAAAAATGAGTCTCTGGCACTCCTCTTGGTCGCTCAGTCCCAGGGGTGAAAGGTGCAGGTTCTGTGGAGGTGGCTGTTGCTGGAGTGCTTGTCATCAGCTCCTCCAGAAGCAGAAGCAGCAGAAGCGCCAGCCCCAGAAGAGTGAGCCCGTGCTGCAGAAGCCCCCGCAGAACCAGAGTGAAGGCCAGGGGGTGGGATAGTAGCCCTGTCTCTCTTGCCAGGGCTGGCAGCAGATGGTTGAGGCTTGCTGTGCTTCTGCATGGTTGTGGGGTTGCTGGCTGGCAGGGAGGCTGGCAGGAACCAAGGCTGGCAGCAAGGCTGGCAGGCAGGCATGCACCAAGGCTGGCAGGAAGGTTGGCAGGTAGGCTGGCAGGCAGGCATGCACCAAGGCTGGCAGGCAGGCAGACAGCAAGGCTGGCAGGAAGGCTGGCAGCAAGGCTGGCAGGCAGACATGCAGGCAAGGCAGGCAAGGCAGTCGATGTGTCCGGCAGCAGGTCTTTCCTCTGAATGGCGATCTGCTTCTGAGCTGCTTCCATTATATCCGCGGGGCTGACGCAATGCATCCTCCCCGCATGCACAATTAATGCCAGGCATCCGTTAGGCTTCCGCTCTGCATCCGCTGTGCATCTGCTGTGCATCCGCTTCATCTGTTTGGCATCCACTGTGAATCCGCTGTATCCGTTCCGCATCTGCTTTGCTGAGGCCTCCCGGAAGCCTAGTGGATGTGCCATCCGCTCCCATCCGCTTCCATCCACTGGGCTTCCATTCCGCATCCGCTTTGCATCCGCCCTGCGTCCTCCCTGCGTCCGTGTTATCCGCTCTGGTTATGCAAATGTTTGCCCCTTTTGAGAGCGGGTAACAACGGATGGAACATTTTGCTCGTCCGCTGTGTCCTTTTTGGATCCGTTGGCCAGTGTGACATGGGTTTAACATCCTTCCAAATTGTACCTGGTAGGTTCTTAAGATAGGAACATAGAAATGATGGCTGTCATAAACATAGTATGTGAGCAGAGTTTGATCTGGTACAGTAAAGCACTTTTAAAAATCTGATATAATCAAAGTAAACTTTAAAAAGGATGGTACAAATATAATAAATAATGGGTCTGCCAAATACTTTATTGTAAAATATATCTGCATTTCCCCCTTGATTTTTTCATAGCAAATTTAAAAAGTGCTGCTGGTGATACTTGGATTGTATTCAGTGATAAGAATTGGCATAGACATTTCCTCTGGACTGATGGGAGTAGAGTCTATTTTACAAAGTGGGTAAAAGGTCAGCTCATTCAACCAATGTAAGTCCAAATTGTTGGGGTTTTTTTCTGTTCTATTTCCACACAAATCTCCTTGATGTTGAATTCCTGCAATGATACAGAATATAGAAAAGAGTCCCTTTTCTGTAAGATGGCTGGCCATATATATTTAATGAATGAATAAATAAATAAAGCAAATCTAGAGAAAGCATTATGATTGGGAAGAGTTTATAAAAAAATTTCTTATTGCGGAAAAATGTAATTTGAAACATTTGAGCTTAGAATACAATCTAAGTATCAAAATACACTAAATAAACTAGGTGAAGTGCAAAGTTGCTCTCAAAAGTCTCTGGGACAGTTTTTCTTTCTACTTTTTTTTATATTGCCAATGGCGATAAGAGTTGCACTAAGAGAATATTGTATCAAGTATCAGAGTTAACTCCCTCCGATCAAACTGTCCTGCATCTGTGTACACTAAATTTCTCTTTGCCATAAGTGTTTAGCTTGTCTGAGGCAAAGAAGGCAGAATTTGCAGCTTAGGAGCATCTTGTCTGAAATCTACAAGATTTTCAGAAGCATGCGTACTTTAAAATGTAAAGTAAGAGGTTCTTGAGACCAACCCTTCAGGGTGATATTATAACTTTTCTTTTGGCTAAATAAGAAAAGTCTGCTGTGCTTTCTCCTCATCAATAGAGGGTGATATAATACCAAAAGGAATTCAGTCTTATTCCTGTCTCTCTACTTATGAATGAAAAATATGCCATTGCATATTATGTTTTGTAGAATTTTACTGTTGTCAACACTCCTTTAAAGAAATAAAATGATCCAGTAAAATGAAATTTAAAATAAAAAATCTATAGAAATAAAAATATATAATAAGTATGGAGAAGAAATGATTCTGTCAGATTTAAAATGCCTGATGCATAAAGTTTGCATAAAGTGATTTGATTCTCATGGCTGCTTAGCTTCAATGTATGCAATGAGCTGTGCACATTATCCCAGAAGGCGAAGCTTGGTGACACGAGCAAGGAACTCATTTTCCATCTTGGGGTCTAGAAGGCCCAGTATGGCCTTTTTGAAGGCTTCTCCAGTTTGTCTCCATTATTATATATGTGTCGACAGAGGTGGTATTCAGCAGGTTCTGACCAGTTCAGGAGAACCAGTAGTGGAAATGTTGAATAGTTTGGAGAGCTGGAAAATACTACCTCTGACTGGATATTTTACAGGATGCTTCCCTTGCCACACCCACCAAGCCACACCCACAGAACTGATAGTAAAAAAATTTGAATCCCACCATTGTGTGTAAATATCACTTTTGATGGGTTTGCCAAAGAAACATACTGTAGTGGCTCTGTACATGCACACTGGGGCTTTTGGGAAGAGATGGATCTAAATGGCTCCTTTGCCTAAAACTGCACAATCAGTGATTTTCATGAAGTACCCCGGCAATAAAAATTCATTAAAGACTCCTGTTAGAGACTACTGGCTTCCTTTCCCCCCTTCCAGTTCTATACTATAGGCAGTGGTAGCATCTTCCTTTGATGATGGAGGCTCAAATGCTTCTATTGAATATGCTTTAGGACGCTTCTGTGCTAGATTCTACAGGACATTATGACAAATGACAGATACTCACATGGGGATCATCTTATATAGTTATCAGGAACAAACACACACACAAGATTTTTTCTCTTTTGAGATTATAAAGGAGGGGTTCCAGAAAAATTATTCCAGTCATGATACCAGTGACTGCATTTAGCTTTCTTACTGTGCATAAATATTGTAGGGTGATTGCGTTTTTATGTTGAGAAAGCCTGAAAGGCTTGCAGGATATTGGAGAGTTGGAGTCTGTTCTTCTAAGTGGAGCTACATCTATCAAAAAATAATAAAAATTAAATACATAAAAAGAAAAACCTAGGAGGAACAAACATGTTTGAGCCAAGTAAGACTTGGCTCAATAAGCAAGATATGCTAACCAAGAAGAAGAAATGTATAGAAATTATAAACTTAAATCACAGAACCATCAACTTCAAGAAGTACTTATATAAAGTGAACAAAAACATAATCATGATATCAAATATCTAAAGCCCAATATAAAGGCTTTTAGTAGCATTAAATCAGTTATTTGGCCAAAAAGGCAAAATTATTTCTAAAAAAGTTCTCGCCTGCTTTTGTATTAGAGATTTAATGAAATTGTCAAATTGTTTTTGAATAAATATCTGAAAGTTAAGAACTGAAAGTTCTTGTAGCCTGAATAATTAAGTTTATATTTGTACTGGTATTCAGCAGATATCCTGAATTCATGAATTCACATATTTAGACTAACTAAACATATATATTTAATATTATGCCTCAAGAAGTGACTCATTCGATATACATTCTATGTGTATATACGCTTTTGATTTTTTAGTATGAAGTGTTCTCATGGAATGGAAGTGAGAGGAAATTTTAAGGAAAGATAAAAATTAAATATTAAGGATTTTCAGAATTAAAAAAATAGCAGACCTGTGTGTGATTTTGATTAATTTTTAATAGGTCTTGAACCCTACTCTGAAACAACAGTTTCATCATCTCACTATATCAATAATGAAAATAGCAGCTATTCTATGGTTAGTCCCAAGATGACCTTGGAAGAAGCAAGGAAGAAATGTGAATCTGAAAATTCAAAACTGGCCACTAGTAGACACCTATGCAGAATCATTCATATGGCTGCAAGCGTTCAAATATAAGGAGCCTGTATAGATTGGACTAAGCAGAAAAAGAAGTAAGAACAAATATGTTCACAATTGCATACTTGAAAAAATTGTCACACAGATAAGGAACTCAAGAAAAGGAGTTTGTGAGACTAGAAGGTGTTTTGGATATAGGTGGTCCTTTTTTAGCAACCATATTTGGGATTGGTGACTTAATTCTTAAACAAAGACATCACTAAGTGAAATTGCAACTTTATTATGATCTTAAGATCGTAATTGCAAAGATTAACCATAAAGATACTCCTTTATTATTGTTATAAGTGCCAATATCACTAAATTAGGCACCTGACTTGACATATATGTGACAATTTTCTACATGGACCTTGAAGATGAAATGCTTTCATATAATTGATTTATTTCTGTAAGTGATTTATATTGTTTCCATTTTAAACAGCTCTGGGTGACCTTTTCCCACAGTCAAGAAGGAGACAGGGAGTTTTTACTTAACATTTCACTTCACTTGAAGTTATGAGAGTGATAAATGGTAGTTATTCATGGTCTTCAAATTGCAATATTCCTGTCGTCACATGATCAGAATTCAGGTTCTTGTCAGCCTACCCATTTTCAGAATGTCAGAAAGCACTTCAGCTCCACCTACCTCTGTATTTCTTCCCCCTGCCCTTTTGGCCCTGGATGTCATTCCTCTCCTAATTACCACAACCAGGACTGCTAGAACTGCTGTTGCTAAGTGATGTTATCACACCATGTTTCACTAAATGAGTGCTTTGCTTAGCAATGTAAATTCCTGTCCCAATGTAAATCCCTGTTATTCCGTAAGAACTGGCTATAGTGAAATTAAGTCAATAATACTTTTCTTGCACTTCTTGTAATTATTCCCTTATGTATTTTGATTTCCGAATGACGCTAAGTACAAGGGTAAGTAACTGGAGGCTAATATACACTAACTGGACTGCTGGAGAACCATTGCATAAGACAAGCCTGTGTCTACCTAGACACTTGATGGTTATTGCAAAATAGGAGACTGCAGTAAAAGATATTTCTCCGTATGTGAGAGATATTATGGTAAGCAAAATAATTTAATAGAGTTTGTGTATTGCACTAATTTTCAGTTAGTACCTGATTGCTATAGAGTGGCCTTTATCAAAAATAAGATAATTTTTTAAAAAACAGGAGGTGTCTAATAAGTTTCAAACAGAAAATGATAAATTTATTTTATATCTTGCTGTTTTTTCATTATACTGCTTATTATTATTACTATTATTAATCATTGTCTTAGTAACACATTGTTAAAACAAATTCATTTTAATAAAAAAAATATTTGTTTCATAACAGGGGTAGTGCCAAGTGAGATTCCACAGTTACCAGGAAATTGCCAAACCTCCAAAAACAGCTGTATATCTTGGATACCTTTTAGAAGTCATTGCAATAAAGTTTATGTTTTCAGCAAATCTTGGACAGCAGCAGCTCTGATGTGTACTCAGATAGGTTAGTATTATTTTGAATTACAAAATAATAATAATTTTCCATGCTTAGATAAATTTTGCTGGTGTCTACATTATGGTTTGCCAACTGCACAGTGGCAGATAGGACAGTGCTTAACGTGGTTAACATCATTGCCCAGTGGATTATTGGTTACCTTCTCTCCTCTTTAAAAGAGCTTTATAGTTCCTGCTGCCTTAAGGAAGTTCAAAACATTCTTAAAGATCCATCTCATCCTAGGCATTTTTTTTAACAATTACCATCTAGCAGATGGTATAGGATAAAATAACAAGGACAAATAGGTGGAAAAACAGCTTCTATCCCAGAGCAGTAATTATACTGAATTCTATTGTATAGTGCAATATTAATGCAAGACCAGTTTTCAATTCAACTGTATAGAAAGCAGAGGATGTGCATTTGTGTTTTATTTTTTATTTTATTTTATTTATTTGATTTGTCAATTGCTTACAAGATTATAGGTATAAGAATAAACACAAGCATGAATACAGGAAATAGGTATAAATAGGAATGGAGTGAGGTCAATAGTGGATAGTTTGAGGCTAAAGGAGTTGGGGTTTGAGGATGTAACAACAGAGTCAGTGCATTCCAGGTATTGACCACTCTGTTGCTGAAGTTGTACTTTCTGCAATCAAGTTTGGAGCGGTTAACATTGAGTTTGTATCTGCTGTGTGCTCTTGTTATTGCAGTTGAAGCTGAAGTAGTCACTGAATGGTAGGACATTGTAGCAGATAATTTTGTATACTATGCTTAAGTCCAACCATTGGCAGCATAGTTTTAGGTTGTGCAAAATTTCAAACTGGTGGTGTAGGGTATTCTGTTATGAACAGGGGAGTGTTGTACTCTTCTCATGAAATAATTCTGGACTTGCTCAATTGTATTAATGTCAGTATACAATGTGGATTCCAGACAGATGTTTATTTTTATAGTTATAATGTACACTGAAGATGGCATGAAATACAAGGTGCAATGATAACAAACTAAACTAAACTATATTTACAATTGTTTTGAAAACAGAAAACTATGTCAAATCCAGCCATCAGCTCCAACTTTTATCATTTATATTCTACCCTACAAAACTCTTGAAAAAAGACAATGGAAATATAGGAAGATACCATATAGAATGAGTATAATATAAAGTGAAATAAATATTTTTCTATTTTTCACATCAACTGAAAATAATTACTAAAAGGAATGTTTCAACTGAGCAAAAACTTCTGATAGGATGAAAACAGAAACTTTCTGTGAATTTCATGATACAAAGCTAAAATGCAAGTTATTCTAAATATAAGATTCGAAGCATTTATCACAAGATCCATTCCTTGAAACCACCTAGAAGATGTAGTCACTTTAGACTTAGTATGGTTGTTTAAGGGTCTTCAATGTGATTCAACTTGCCTAGAAGAAATTTGCACATGACAGCTCAGAAAGCAAAGTGACAAAGGCTTTATCTTTCTAACTGCCATAGTAAAGTTAACTTCTGGGCATATTGACACATACTCAGCAAAGCTCAAGAAGATCTTGATGCAACATTAACATTAATCTTAAAAGTTAACATTAACCTGGATGAACAGTTAAGGGAAGTAGGTATATCTAGTCTTACAAAGAGAAAGATTAGGGGTGGCATGATAGCTGTCTTCTAGTACTTAAGGAACACTCACAGAGATGATGGATTGACTTATTCTCCAAAGCACCTGAGAATAGGATCAGAAGCAATGGGTGGAAGTTTGTTGAAGAGAGATCCTATCTAGAACTAAGGTGAAATTTGCTGACAGTAAGAACAATTAACCAATGGTACCACTTGTCTCTCCAAGTTCTGGGTGCTCCTTTACTGAAGAGTTTCAAGGAAAGTTTAGACGTTCATTTGTCTGGGATGAAATAAAACCCCTGCCTTGGGCTGGGGGTTGGACTAGAAGATCTCTAAAGTCCCTTCCACTCCTATGATTCTGTGATGCATTTGTGCTGAGCTGTTCAGCTCAGGAAGTGAATCAAAAGAGATATTTTGGTTATAAAAACACAGAGTGTGCCTGAGTATTTGTCATTTATTATTGGTCAACATTTTATTCTGTTTCTATAACTAATGAAATACAAACTCATCAAATTACATCATAATCTAAAGGCCCTGTCACACTGCCCAACGGATGCAAAACGTTAACAACGGACGAGAAAAATGTTACATCCATTGTTATCTGCTCTCAGAAGGGGCAAAAATTTGCATAACCGAAACGGATAACACAGACGGGGGAAGGACGCAAGGCGGATGGAAAGCGGATGTGGAATGAAAGCCCAGCGGATGGAAGCGGATGGGAGTGGATGGCACATCCGCTAGGCTTCCAGGGGCCTCAGCAAAGCGGACGCGGAACGGATACAGCGGACGCAGAGTGGACGCCGAACGGATGAAGCAGATGCACAGCGGAAGCCTAGCAGATGCACAGCGGAAGCCTAGAGGATGCACAGCGTTAATTGGGCATGCGGGGAGGATGCATTGCATCAGCCCCATGGATATAACGGAAACAGCTCGGAAGCAGGTCGCCATTCAGAGGAAAGACGTGCTGCCGGACGGATTGACTGCCTTGCCTGCCCTGCCTGCATGTCTGCCTGCAAGCCTTGCTGCCAGCCTTGCTGCCAGCCTCCCTGCCAGTCTTGCTGTCTGTCTGCCTGCCAGCCTTACTGCCAGCCAGTCTGCCTGCCAGGCTTGGTGCCTGCCTGCCTGCCAGCCTTGGTTCATGTCTGCCTGCCAGCCTTGGTGCCTGCCTCCCTGCCAGCCTTCCTGCCAGCCTTGGTGCCAGCCTTCTGCAAGCCTTGGTGCCTGCCTCCCTGCCAGCCTTCCTGCCAACCTTGGTGCCAGCCTTCCTGCCAGCCTTGGTGCCTGCCTGCCTGCAAGCCTTCCTGCCAGCCTTGGTGCCTGCCTGCCTGCCAGCCTTCCTGTCAGCCTTGGTGCCAGGCTCCTTGCCAGCCTTCCTGCCAGCCTTGGTTCCTGCCAGACTCCCTGCCAGCCAGCAACCCCACAACCATGCGGAAGCACAGCAAGCCTCAGCCATCTGCTGCCAACCCTGGCAAGAGGGACAGGGCTACCATCCCGCCCCCTGGCCCTCACTCTGGTTCTGCAGGGGCTTCTGCAGCACGGGCTCGCTCTTTTGGGGCTTCTGCTGCTTCTGCTTCTGGAGGAGCTGATGACAAGCACTCCAGCACCAGCCACCTCCACAGCACCTGCACCCTTCACCCCTGAGACTGAGCAACCAAGAAGAGTGCCAGAGATTCATTTTTGTCTTATAGCTTGTTGTTAATAAAGTCTATTTTTGATTCACACAATTGTTTCATTTCTCTTTTTTAATAAAGTTTTGCTGGAAACTTTTAGTTTAATCCTTTGCATGCTTGTGGGATGGGTTAAGATAGCAGTGGGATGGGCAGGGATACCTTTGGGATGGGTAATAGCTGTGGGATAGATAAACCTCCAGTGCAAGCATAGTGGGACTGTATGGTCCACCCTCCCAGGTGCCACACCTATGGTCCTTTTTATCAATAATAATGTAATCAATCATCTACACATGTCAACATAAACACAACTCTTTATTAAACGCCCTGTTCATTGTAGGACCACCCAACATACATGGCCCAATCTCATCCATGTGATGAGACAGGCTGAAGGAAGCACCCATTAATCATCTACCATCCTGTCTTGCCACTCCACTGCTCCAGCTGGGGAGTTGCACCAGTGTTTCAGCAGGTTACGCTGCTTCTTCCCTTCATGTGAGGCTATGTTGGGGCCTTGCACATCCTCAATGTCTGTCAGGTTTCGCCCTTGCCTCCATTCCCCAGGCTCCATGACCCATTGCCTTGATGGAGGTCCACGAGCCTGTTCTGCAAGACTGGGTAGCGGGTGCACATGAGATTGTGCAGGATGCAGCAAGCTTCCATGATCCTCCTCACGGTCTCTGGGCGATGCTGCATGTTGGTGAGAAGTACCTGGAACCTGTTGGCCAGGATGCCAAAGGCATTCTCCACTACCCGCCTTGCCCTGAACAGCCTGTAGTTGAAGATCCTCTCTTCACAGGTGAGGTGTTTGGAAGTGTACGGCTTCATGAGGTAGGTTGTGAGGGAGAAGGCATCATCCCCCACGATGAAGTAGGGCACATCTTGTGTGTCATTGGGCAGCGGCTCTGGATCTGGGAAGCCCACCATGAGGTTGCGTTCCAGCCTACCCTTGAGGTCACTGGCATTGTATACTTGGGCATCTGAAGATGACCCGTTGCCTGAAGCATCGATGTACATGTACTTTTAGTCAGCATCAACCATGGCGAAGAGGATGATGCTGAAGAAGCCCTTGTAGTGGAAATAAGTGGACCCTGAGTTGGCTGGCACTTTGCAGGCCACGTGCTTGCCATCGATGGCTCCAACGGTGTGGGGGAAGTTCCATCTCTGATACCACTGCTCTGCAACTTTCTTCCATCCTTCTTCAGTGGAGGGGCACTGGAGGAGCTCCTCCTTGTATTCTTCGAGCATGGCCTGCACCACTTCTCTGACCACAATGCTGATGGTGTTCTGTGGCACCCTTCAGCTGTACTGCATGCTGCTGTATGTGGTCCCTGAGGCCAGGTGGCGCAGAGTGAGTGCCACCTTGAGCCCAGGGTCCAGGGTGGGCTGGAAGTTGGTGTTTGCCTTGGTCAACCTGTGTGTCAGCTGCTCCACAACTTCGTCAAACATGGCTGGAGGCATCCTCATGAAGTTCTGGAACGCCCGAGTGTCTTCGCTCCTGAGCTCCACCATCAGCTTGTTCTACAGTCCATCCACTGCTCTTCTGGCTAACCATCTTCGTACCCAGAGGCTTCTTGGCCGCCTCTTTTTCTTCCCATAGTAGAGTTCACAGAGCCTGTAGATGGCTTCGCACTGTTGCAGAAGGATGGTGGCTGCCAAAAGGACTTTGTCACAATCCACGGTTGACATGACTGGATGCTGTGGAAGAGGAAGAGGAAGATGAAGGCTGCAGAGGTCTGCACAGCTGGGCTGCTGGTCTGAAAGTGAGATGCAGGTGAGTTGCTCCCCCTTTTTATAGGCAGTATAGGTGTCCCTTTGCATCCTCTAGGCATCCTCTAGGCATCCTCTAGACATCCTTAATATCCAAGATAGATCCTCTCTGCGAACGTTTTTTTCGTTTTACATGCTTTGTTTCTGTGCTGCATCCGGTCGGCATCCGTTCTGCATCCGTTCTGCGTCCGTTCCACTTCCTCCCTACGTCCGAGCGGATGTGAGTTACGCGGATGCCTAGCAGATGCCTAGCGGATATAGCGGATGCGTAACGGATGCAGAACAGATGCCTAGCGGATGCCTAGCGGATGCAGAATGGACAAATTGGATACATTTTCCACGCAAAGGTTTTGAGCAGCTCAAAACTTTCTGAGAGGATGAAACGTCCATAAACGGATCCTGGACGGATAGAGAGGAAGCAAAACGGAGGCAGTGAGTACATCGCGTTAACCAACGGATGGCAAGCTTTTTTCTCCATTTTACATCCTCTTTGCATCCGTTGGTGCAGTGTGACAGGGGCTTTATATAATAATGAGTTCATTTAATTTCTTTTCTTTTATAGAAGAAAAGCCATATATGATATTGGAAAGCAATAACTGTAATCCTTTAGAAGCTTTTTTTAAAAAACACCTTAAAATAGAGAATATTTTGAAATAACAGCTACTTTGGAATACTCGATAGTTTTCTTTGGTTTCTGATATTCTTTGGGGCCTCTCAAATTCTGTGGAAAATGTAGACTAAATTAAATTTGTCTGTCTAATAAAGGAGAATAATTGTAACTTGGGGTTTGAAATGAGAGGTACTTGTTCTTTCTCAGCTTTCTTGCACATGTTTTATTACCCAAATCAGATAATATAATCAATGCTGCACTCATGGTGTTACCAAGTTTGGGTAATGAAACATCTACAAGAAAACATCCAAGCTCAGAGAGCAACAAGGTCCCTTGATTCCATTACATTGTGCAAAATACTATTTTTGCAGAATGTTTGCTTAAATTACCAAAATTGTTTTTTAAATCATTATACCCCAAAAAATAAACTGTCATGGGTTTCATCATAAATATATTAAGCAATACAGAACTAATCGGTTTTAGAAACAGAAGACTATTTGCTTCTTTAAGATTTTCAAAACTAAAATTATTGTTTTTGCTGGACAATAAATTATTGATCATGGCTTGTGAAATGGCCTTATTTTGGTGGTGTGGGAATAGAACCTGTTAATTAATCTTTTTTATTTGTTTTATGTTTCATAGGTGGTGTCTTGACTTCAGTTGAGGACTCAGATGAATTACAATTTTTACAGGAACAAATTTAAAAACTTGAATATACAGAGTTTTGGATAGGCATGTTCAAAAATCTGAATGGTAATTATATAACTAATATTTATCTATGTAGCTAGTAATAATAATAATAATTCCCCAGTGAAATACTATCTTGACATGGTTGTGAGACTTGTAAGCCTTGGGGAAGATGAGAAATATGCCTGATGTTCAATCATATCAAACAGGTCTCATCAGAGATGCTGGCTGAAGAGTGTCTCTCCCCAAAACAATACGGTGAGATGTGATTTATAGAAACTCATACAGGATCAGTCATCATCCTGGACAAAAAAGACAATGCTTAGTACTATAGTTCCTGGATATCTGCTGACAAATGATCTATAGGATTTAGGACTATTAGTTGAGCAACCAGGTTCAGTAATTGCAGGATTGCCAGATGAAAAGTTGTTTAGTCATTGCAAACATACAAAGAATGAAAACAAAGTGGGACTTCTGGTTGCAAAGTTTTGGCGGCGACAGGAATCCGCGATCGTGTGCAGTTTCTGCTGTGCTCGCTGCCGAGGTGCCGCTGATCCAGCTGTATTTGGAGGCTATGGTTACCCCATAGCTTTGTGACTCTGGGACTCTTGGAAACTATTTTTTGAAAGACTAAAAATATTTGGGTTGGTTTTTTTTTAAAAAAAATCTTACAATGACATTATCTGTTGAAGAACTGAAAATAGAATATAAAAAGTTAAAAGAAGAGGAACAAGAAGGCAAGGGCTCTTCTGGATCTGTTTTTTTCTTCTTAGAAATGGCAATTTCTACCTACCTGGAATTACAATAACAAGAAAGCTGGGATGAAGAAAAAGAAGCCATCTTTAATGGACAAATAATTTTAATTGAGGAAGAAAAGGGAAAGAAAATGGAGAATCCAAGATTTAAAAAAATAACGAAGAAAGGGAAAAATAAAGTGAAAAATTGATACAATGTCAGGAAGCAACAGAAAAGAAGAATACAACAGAGAGGGGAGACCAAAAGGGTGGAGATTGAGAGATGGGAGGACAAAAAGACTAGACTGGATAAGAGAGGAAAGGAAAAAGGGAAGAGAAGTTATAAAGACTTAAAACAAGATGTTTAAAAACAGGGTTTTTTTAGAGACAAATGTAATTAAAGAAGAGATTCTGCCAAAGTGCACAGGATTGTATTGTAGTATTTGTATTTGAAATAGAGTTAGAAAATTGGAATATTATATGAGTTAACAATATATTAAAGGGAATGTGTAAAATGTCTAATAGAGTATAATTAGTTATGGAACATTGTTTGTACAATACTATAAGCTTACTGTTTTTTTTCTCTTTTTTATTACTTTAAAATGTACTATGTAGAATGAACTAAGCAGAATCAGTATGGAAATTATAAATTATTTTAAGTGTTAAATCTAGGGGAAAGATAAAAAGTCGTCATACTTCAACCAGTGATTACAGAGAAATTTAGCAGTAAAGAGAAAAGAAAAAATAGATAATTGAAAAAGAATGGACAAAAGATACAAGTAAAATGATTTAAATTGAGATGAAATAAATAAAATAGAATTAAGAGAGTGAAAAGAGGGGAGAAAACATATAGAAAATGTAGAAAGATAAATGAGATATGAAATAGTATATAAGGTGAATATGAATTTGATTTATGTCTGTATAAAAAGACGCTAACCTGGAATTAAGCTGCTTTCCAAAAAAAAGTTTTATGTTTTCATGTTTAATGTTTTTGTTTGTTAAGTTAGCTTATTGAGAATTAATAAAATTTTGTAAGAACGTTAGAAGAGAATAATGAAATTGTAAACAAGACAGATGAAAGTATAAGTACAAGGAATAAAGAGATATAGAAATTTAGGTAAAAGGAGAAATTGGAAAAAGAATAAATAAGATATGCATATGTGATACTCTAGAACTATGTTGTATTCAAATAAGATGTTTTATTTGTTTTGTTAAAATTTAATAAGCAGTTTTTAGAAAAGAGATTTTATGTTATTAGGTTTTATATTTTGTTTGTTTGTGTATTGTCTTTAAAAACTAATAAAAAAAATTTTTTTAAAAAGAATGAAAACAAAGAAATAATGACTGTTATTACAAATCAAGTACATGAGTAGAGGGTATATAAAAAGAATATACAGTTTTTAAAAGAACAACATCCAGAATCAGAAAGAGCAAAACAGAGGCCACCACATAGATTTATAATACAATTTAAAAGATACACTGTAGCAGTATTAGAAGAATTGCAAAGGTCTACCCAAGGCAAAGAAATCAAAACATTGCCAGAAGTATTGCCTGTCAGACTGTTGTAATGACGAGGCAGTCGAATTGTTTGATCATGAACAACTGAATCATGATGATCTTTGTTGGAGTATACTCTTGCATTTATACACATTTTGATTGAAACATCTAACTTTATTACCAAGCAATCTAAAAACAGACTGCAAGGAATTGTAATGGAATATTGATTAACATCTGGCAAAACCTACCTGATAATAAAGTTCCAACAAAAGGGGAAACATTAGAGAATTACAGATTAATTATCTGTTAACTTTCAAATTGGTAACTGGTATGGTAGTTGATGCAGTCCAACAGCATTTAGTTGAAACAAGCTCTTTCTACCTTGGACTAAACAAATGTGCCACCATCAATAGGAAAAACTTATGAAAATATTAAGGAATGAAGATGCTCTATAGAAATAACATCAAGAATCTAGCTGAAGAATATAACTATAAATACCTTCAAGCTAACAACATCAAGCACTGAAGTCAAGAAAAAGGTTAGAAGTGAATACATCAAGACAGAGAACAGCATCTTAATGTCGAGACTCAGTGGAAGAAATACCATCAAGGCAATTAACACATGGGCAATTCTAATCATTAGATATGCAGCTGGAAAAGTGGACTGAACTGAAGCTAAATTGGAAGCCATGAATAGGAAGACCATTAAAAGGATAGTGAATCATGGCCTTCATTCTTGTAACAATGTTAACAGACTTTATTTATTGTTGAAAATAGGTGGGCATGAAATGTTTCAAGTACACCAGACAACTGAAGAAGAAAAAAGGGCATTGGAAGAATATCTGAAGTGATGAAGATTGAAGCTAATATACCACAAAGGCTTACTGAGTCCTGGAAAGACTTAAATGGCATACAAGGCAAACAAAAGTGAAGAACAATAAAGAGACATGAAAAGGCAAGGTATTGCAATATGTTAAAAAATGGCAGGAAAAGTAGAGGACAAATTCATACAAAGCCAGAATTGAGAAGACAACAACAGAAAGAAAATGCTGCCTCTGCAAAGAAGCTGAAAAAATAATGGACCATCTAATTAATTGTTACAAGATCAACAGACTGACAACAAACAATGGCATGACAAAGGAGTAACAATGCTTCATTGGAAGATCTGCAAGAAATATCATTTGCAAGCAATTGCTGGAGGGACCACAAATAGATAAAGTAATGAAGAAGTTAGAATGCCCTAACACAGCGGTCACCAACCGGTGGGCCGTGGCCATGGAAAAATTTTGGTGGGCTGCAGAAGACATGGCCCCCAAAAGCAATTAATCTGGGCCACTCAGTTCTCACACCTCCCAGCTCTTCAAGGGAACCCGGAGTCAGGTCCCTGAGATGCAAGTGCTAAACAGCTCTCACACATGGCAGACGGCGGCAACAACAGTCCCCTCCCCCAGCAACCACTGTTAGCTCTCCCCATTAGTTCTGTAGCTTTGAATTGCTCCCACCTCTCTCTCTTTCCTTCCCTCTCTCCCTCACGCCCCTATGCAGGCAGACAAGGAAAGGGAGACAGTTTAACCACAGAGACTCCCATATATAATGTCTTCTAAAATACCCGTGTTTTAGTTCCTTTATACCATAAAAAAGCATGCCACCCCAACAACAGATCATGTCCTTCTAATATCAACAATCTAGCATTTCTTAATGTTATCCATTCCTTAACCCACATCAAATTTGTAGCTTGGTAGTACAACTCCCAATTAGGCAAACCAAATCCTCTTATTTTAACATTTTGCAAAAGTTTTAATTTTATTCACGCTTTCTTACCTTGCCCTATATATTTCAACACAATTTTATTTAAATCTTCAAAATAATATTTTCCAAGCATAATTGGATTTTTTTGGAACAAATATAAAATTCTGGGTAATATATTCATCTTGATTGTTGATATTCTCCTTATTAATGACAGTTGTAAATTTTCCCATTTCACCAAATCTAGCACTATCTGCTGCTTAAGTTTAATGTAGTTATTCTCTTTTAGTATACTACATCTTGCTGTCAAATGTATCTCCTAGTACTTGATCTTATTTGTGACCTGGATTTTCAATACATATGCCAGTTCTTCCTTTTATCTTGATAACATATTCTTTGTCAAAATCTTTGTTTTGTCTTTATTTATTTTCAAACCAGCCACCTTCCCACATACCTCTATATTTTCTGTCAATTTTAATGCTGTTTCTAGTGGGTCTTCTAAAATGAAAACCAGATCATCTGCGAATACTTGCAACTTAAATTATTCCTTTTTAATTTTCATCCCTTTTGTATCCTTTTCTTCTCTTTCTGTTTAGCACTTCCAAGGTTAACACAAACAACAAAGGTGACAGTGAGCAGCCTTGTCTTGTTCCTTTTCTTATATCAATAGAGTCTGTTAATTCTCCCTCTATCATTACCTTTGCCGTTTGCTTATGATATATAACTTCTATTACTTGGATGATTTTTTTACCAAAACCCATCTGATCCAGCTGTAACAACATAAGTTGCCAATTCACATTGTCAAATGCCTTCTGTGCATCTAAAAATATCAAAGCCATTTGCTTTTCAGGGTTTGCCTCATAGTATTCCAAAGTGTCCAAGATTACTGTCATATTGTCTTAAATTTGTCTCTTTGGCAGAAATCCATTTTGATCAGGGTGAAAAAAATTATTTCGGTATTTTTTAAGACTTTCTGCCAATATTGAAGCAAAAATTTTATAATCTGCATTTAGTAGGGAAATAGGTCTATAGTTCTTGATTTGTAATGGTCGGCCTCCTCTTTTGGGACAAGTGTAATATAAGCTTCTCACCATGATTTAAGGCCCTGTCACACTGCCCAACGGATGCAAAACGGACACAAGGGACGAGCAAAATGTTCCATCCGTTGTTATCAGCTCTCAAAAGGGGCAAAAATTTGCATAACTGGAGCAGATAACACAGATGGGGAGAGGACGCAGGGCAGATGGAAAGCGGATGTGGAACAGAAGCCCAGCGGATAGAAGCAGATGGGAGCGGATGGCACATCCGCTAGGCTTCCGGGGGGCCTCAGCAAAGCGGACACGGAACGGATACAGCGGATGCACAGCGGATGCACAGTGGATGCACAGTGGATGAAGTGGATGCAGAGCGGATGCAGAGCAGATGTACAGCGGAAGCCTAGCGGATGCTGAGCGTTAAGTGTGCATGCGGGGAGGATGCATTGCATCAGCCCTGCGGATATAACGGAAGCAGCTCGGAAGCAGGTCACCATTCAGAGGAAAGACCTGCTTCCAGACACATCGACTGCCTTGCCTGTCCTGCCTGCATGTCTGCCTGCAAGCCTTGCTGCCAGTCTTGCTGCCAGCCTTGCTGCCAGCCTCCCTGCCAGCCTTGCTGCCTGCTTGCCTGCCAGCCTTGCTGCCAGCCAGCCTGCCTGCCAGCCTTGGTTCATGACTGCCTGCCAGCCATGGTGCCTGCCTCCCTGCCAGCCTGCCTGCCAGCCTTGGTGCCTGTCTCCCTGCCAGCCTTCATTCCAGCCTTGGTGCCAGCCTTCCTGCAAGCCTTGGTGCCTGCCTGACTGCCAGCCTTCTTGCCAGCCTTGGTGCCTGCCTCTCTGCCAGCCTTCCTGCCAGCCTTGGTTCCTGCCAGCCTCCCTGCCAGCAAGCAACCCCACAACCATGCTGAAGCACAGCAAGCCTCAGCCATCTGCTACCAGCCCTGGCAAGAGGGACAGGGCTACTATCCCGCCCCCTGGCCCTCATTCTGGTTCTGCGGGGGCTTCTGCAGCACGGGCTCACTCTTCTGGGGCTGGGCTTCTGCTTCTGGAGGAGCTGATGACAAGCACTCCAGCACCAGCCACCTCCACAGCACCTGCACCCTTCACCCCTGAGACTGAGCGACCAAGAGGAGTGCCAGAGACTCATTTTTGTCTTATAGCTTGTTGTTAATAAAGTCTATTTTTGATTCACACACTTGCTTCATTTCTTTTTTTTTAAATAAAGTCTTGCTGGAAACTTTTAGAAATGGTTTAATCCTTTGCATGCTTGTGGGATGGGTTAAGATAGCTGTGGGATGGGTTGAGATAGCTGTGGGATGGGCAGGGATACCTGTGGGATGGGTAATAGCTGTGGGATAGATAAACCTCCAGTGCAAGCATAGTGGGACTGTATGGTCCACCCTCCCAGGTACCACACCTATAGCCCTTTATTATCAATAACAATATAATCAATCATCCACACATGTCAACATAAACACAACTCTTTATTAAATGCCCTGTTCATTGTGGGCCCACTCAACATACATGGCCCAATCTCATCAGTGTGATGAGACAGGCTGAAGGAAGCATCCATTAAGCATCTATCATCCTGTCTTGCCACTCCACCGCTCCACCTGGGGAGTTGCACCAGTGTTTCAGTAGGTTGTGCTGCTTCTTCTCTTCACATGAGGCTCTGTTGGGGCCATGCACATCCTCAGTGTCTATCAGGTTGTACCCTTGCCTCCATTCACCAGGCTCCATGTCCCCATTGCCTTGCTGGAGGTCCATGAGCCTGTCCTGCAAGACTGGGTAGCGGGTGCGCATGAGATTGTGCAGGATGCAGCAAGCTTCCATGATCCTTCTCACAGTCTGTGGGTAATGCTGCATGGTGGTGAGAAGTACCTGGAACCTGTTGGCCAGGATGCCAAAGGCGTTCTCCACCACCCGCCTTGCCCTGGACAGCCTGTAATTGAAGATCCTCTCTTCACAGGTGAGGTATTTGGAGGTGTAGGACTTCATGAGGTAGGTTGTGAGGGAGAAGGCATCATCCCCCACGATGAAGTAGGGCACATCTTGTGTGTCGTTGGGCGGGGGTTCTGGATCTGGGAAGCCCACGATGAGGTTGAGTTCCAGCTCCTCCTTGAGGTGACTGGCGTTGTATACCTGGGCATCTGAAGATAAGCCGTTGCCTGAAGCATCAATGTACATGAACTTGTAGTCAGCATCGACCATGGCAAAGAGGATGATGCTGAAGAAGCCCTTGTAGTTGAAATAAGTGGACCCCGACTTGGCTGGCGCTTTGCAGGCCACGTTCTTGCCATCAATGGCTCCAACGGTGTGGGGGAAGTTCCACTTCTGATAACACTGCTCTGCAACTTTCTTCCATCCTTCTTCAGTGGAGGGGCACTGGAGAAGCTCCTCCTTGTATTCTTCAATGATGGCCTGCACCACTTCTCTGACCACAATGCTGATGGTGTTGGGTGGCACCCTCCAGCTGTACTGCATGCTCCTGTAGGTGGTCCCTGAGGCCAGGTGGCGCAGAGTGAGTGCCACCTTGAGCCCAGGTTCCAGGCTGGGCCGGAAGTTGGTGCTCTGTTTGGTCAACCTGGGTCTCAGCCACTCCACAACTTTGTCAAACATGGCTGGAGGCATCCTCATGAAGTTCTGGAATGCCTGAGTGTCTTTGTTCCTGACCTCCACCATCAGCTTGTTGTATAGTCCGTCCTCTGCTCGTCTGGCTAACCATCTTCATACCCAGATGTTTCTTGGCTGCCTCTTTTTCTTCCCGTAGTAGAGTTCACAGAGCCTGTAGATGGTTTCACACTGTTGCAGAAGGATGGTGGCTGCCAAAAGGACCATGTTACGATCCACGGTGGATATGCTGTGGAAGAGGAAGCGGCAGATGAAGGCTGCAGAGGTCCGCACTGCAGGGCTGCTGTTCTGAAAGTGAGATCCAGATGTGTTGCTCCCCCTTTTTATAGGCAGTATAGGTGTCCCTTTGCATCCTCTAGGCATCCCCTAGGCATCCCGTAGACATCCTTAATATCTGAGATAGGTCCCCTCTGCGAACGTTTTTTCCATTTTAAACGCTTTGTTTCCGTGCTGCATCCATTCTGCATCCATTCTGCATCTGTTCTGCATCCGTTCCACTTCCTCCCTGTGTCCGAGCGTTGTGCAGATGTGCAGTGGATGCCTAGCGGATATAGCGGATGCGTAACGGATGCAGAACGGATGCGTAGCGGATGCATAGTGGATGCATAACGGATGAATTGGATACATTTTCCACGCAAAAGTTTTGGGCAGCTCAAAACTTTCTGAGCGGATGAAACGTCAGTAGACGGATGCTGGACGGATAGAGTGGAAGCAAAACGGAGGCAGTGAGTACATCGCGTTAACCAATGGATGGCAAGCTTTTTTGTCCATTTTACATCCTCTTTGCATCCGTTGGTGCAGTGTGACAGGGGCTTTAGGTATCTTCTTCTTTAACATAACTTCATTCATAACTTCTAGCAATGGAAGATTCAATGATTCTTGTAGTGTTTTGTAAAATTCCACTGGAAGTCCATCAGGGACTGGTGCCTTTCCATTATTTTGCTTCTTAAGTGCTTCAGTTAACTCCATCATCATTATATTGCTTTCTAACATTATTTTAATCTCTTTAGGTATCTGGGGTAGGTTAGCATTCTGTAAGTACTGTTTAAGTCTTTCATCGTCAATATTCTATTGTGTGTATAGTTTCCTGTAATAGTCTTGTATAATTTCCTTCTTCTCTTTACTTCCATAGCAAACTTGGCCTTGTTCATTTATTAATTGCAATATTTTCCTGGATTCTTTCCCCTTTCTCAGTTTATATGCTAACCATCTACCTGGTTTATTTATATCTTCAAAATAGTTCTGCTTTGCACCTCTGATTTTCTATGCTAATTTTTCTTTTTCCATTAATCCCATTTTATGTTTAATTATATCCATTTTTAACTTAGTGTCCTTTTTCTGTGGCATTTTCTGGAACTCTTTTTCAAGTCCTTTATACTCATCCTCTAATGTCTTAGAGGCTCATCTTTTTGTGGTATTTCTTTTCCTTGTATAGTCTATTATCAAGCCTCTGTCATATGCCTTCATTGTATCCCATACATTCTGCATTGATGTGTCTTCTTTTTAATTTTTTTCAAAGAAAAAAGCCAGTTCTTTCCCCATCCTCTGAATTAAGTCTTTTTCTTTTTTAGTGTATTTTTTAATGTCTATCTAGATCTTCTTTGTCCTTTCAATGTAATTGTCATTGGATTATGATCTGCCCAAGTACTTGTTTCAATCTTTATTTCTTGGATATTAGTTAACAATTCTGTTGACATCCATATCATTCTGGACCATGATAAATGCCTGTTTGAATAAAAGGTGTGTTGTTTAGTCTTAGCATTTCTTTCTCTCCATGTATCTTTTAGATTTATTTCATCTGTCATTTTAAAAAAGGATTTAGGGAGAGTCTTTCTGTTTTGCTTTGTTGTTTTCTGTGTTGTATAGTCCAAATTATTGTCTACAATTCCATTAAAGTCTCCATCATAATGATATTAGCATAGTCCAGTTCAATTATTTTCTATAAAATTCTTCTTGATTGTCATTAGCAGCATAGATTGCAATCAGGAGTGTTTTCATATTATTGTCCATTATTTCCACCATTAACAATCTTCCATCATCAGCAGTATCAATCAATTTTTCTGGGATAATATCTTTAATGCAGAAAACCACTCCTCTTTTCTTGCATTGTGTCAAAGAAGTAAATATTTCCCTAACTTTGGCTGTATCAATAGTTGTTCATGTTGCTTTTTACTATGTACTTCTTGTAGGCAGATTATATCAAATTTTAATTTCTCTCATTTATGGAAATTTTTCCTTCTTTTAATAGCTGAATTAAGTCTGTTTACGTTAATTGTAATCAGTTTTTTTCTCTTCCATCGTTATACTTGATAGATAGGTTTGGAAGCTATCGTAGATCTTGGTTCATGTTGTTCTTTAACTTCCACCTTTCCACCTACAGCACCTTCTTTTTCAGTCGCTATTTGGCAGTCCTCTTGGAATTCAATTAGTGACATTTCTTTTTCTGTCTCCTCCTCTTTCCCTCCAAAGTATTCAGTATAAAATCAGCTTTCTCAATTGTGTCAATTCTGTGTCTCTGTTCTTGCCATATGAACATTAAACCTTCTGGAATTAACCATCTATAATTCACCTCTTTTAAGTAGAATTTTAGTCAGAAATCAGTATTCTCATCTCATCTCTCTCACTCTTCTGGGTTCTTGTTCCAGGACCATAATCTCGTTATCTGTAAATTTCAATGTTTTCTCTTTTGCCACCTGCAATATTTGCATTTTCATGGCTTTCTTTGTAAATCTGATGTGAACTTCTCTTGGTAAGCTATTTCTAATTGTATATCTTGTGAAGCCTCAAAAAACCTTGTCTATTCCATCCATCATCTTTTCTTTTGTTATTTCCAGAGCTTCTGCCAAGATTTCTATCATTATCTCAGCTGTTTTGTCCATTTTCTTCCTTTATGTTTTGGAATCTGAGATAAAATTCTGATCTATCCATTTCCCATCTCAGCATCCCCCTTTTATCTTGTTCAACCACTGTTAATCTGTCATCAATATCTCTAATATTCTTATCTCTTTGTTTATCTTCTTCAGTTTTTTGGATTCTCTCATTATACTTCATCATCATTTGTTGAATATTTTTCACCTTTTCATCAGTTTTTTTCTATTCTCCTTTCAATATTCTCTGTTCTTGCTTGTATGCTTTGAATTCCTTGCATTATCATCTGCAGTGTCACCTTTTCCTGTTCTTTTTCTTGTTGTAACATCATCTATATTGAGTGTTGTCCTCCAGATGGTGAAGAGAAAGAAGTAGGAATTGAAGAACCAGCCACTATTAGTTTCCTGCTCATTTCAGATGATTCAAAATCTTCAGGCTCTTCTAGACCTTAATCCACTCATGAAATAACCTATTGTAATTCCAAATAAAAATAGTGGGAAAAAAGAAGCAAGATTAAAAAAAAATTCTTCAGGTTCTTGTATACCTTAATCCAATCAATTAGTAAAATAACAGTAAAAACTCAAGAAAGGAAGAAAAAAACCATAAACAGAAAAAGGAAAAAATTGTGAAATCTTGCAGAAGGCAGAAAAATAAAAAATAAAAAACTAAAGAAGAAGAAAAAAGAAATTCTTCAGGTTCTTCAACACCTTAATCCAATTAAAAAGTCTAAGGTATGAAAAGGTGAAAAAAAAAAAAAAAAGGAAGCCACAAAAGAAAAACCAATATGGAAAGGAAATAAAAAAATGCAGGAGGGAGAGAAAGAAAAAAAGAAAAAAGACACTCCCTTAAAAAAAAGGGACAACATTAATACTAAGACTTTTCCTTTAAAATAAAATGCAAAAGTAAAAATTAGGCTCCAAAAACAAAAAGAAAGACAAAAGCAAGTTCCAAAAAGCCAAAGATCCAAATGACTGTTCCAAAAAAAGCTGATAGGGAGGGGGTTTGTTAAAGTGAGGAATAACCCAGCTTAAAAAAGAGAAAAAGAACACACTGCACCTATTTAGTTATCCAAGGCTTTTGTTAAGTTTTATAGCTCTCTTCTCTAGAGTCTTATTGTCTTTTTTTCTGTATAATTCAACACCAGACTCCAGATACTGATAGAAACCCAGAAGAGCAACTGCAATAGTACTCTCCCATGCTCTTCCCTCTATCTTATCAGACAGGCTCAAAGTCCTTGAAAAGAAGCCTGAATTCTTTCTCAGCTTTGTCTCGTTGAGAGAGAAAAAAATAGAAACAATATTTCTAAGCCAATAGTTGGCAGTATTACAAAGTTTCCTCTGTTTTCACTTTCCCCCTCCTTTTCCAAACAAATTATTATAAAAATTAATTAAAAAGGAGGAAGGGTTTTGGAAAAAGGCTAAAAGAGAATCTCTAGCTTAAAATATTTTAAAAATAAAAAGGAGGAGACAAAAAAAAAAATAAGGTAGAAAAAAAAAGACCAGTCCAATTCAAAGTAAAAAATCATATATGAAGAGTCCAGCAAAAAAAAGAAAAAAATAATTTGACTTCCCATTTAAAATCACCGCTTAATCACTTCCGTCTGAGATTTTACAGATTCTTTCTTTTCCTTAGGGTGTCCTTTTAAATCTTAAAGTAAAGAAAAAATTCTCACCAAACAGGCACACTTTCTCTTTCCATTCTCTTTTGTTTCGGAGCTTTCCCAACTTCTGCAGCTTTAATGGCTGCTCTTTGCCGCTGGCAAAAAGAGCTTCTCCTGGATCTACCAGGGACTTTGCGGTATCCCTGGGATTGACAGGATGCACTCTTTACATTCATCGTCTCTTCAGGACAGTTTAGATCCATTTGGATCATCCAGGAGCAAAGATATTGACAGCAATCTCAGACCTTTAAGATCACATGCCAATATAAAAGGCAATGCTATTTGAAAATTCCAGTCTGGCTATCGACTATTGAAACATTTTCTTATCCTATAATATACAAAAAGGAACAAACAGTTAGATATGATGAAATATTGAATGAAAAGGGTGAACTTAAATCTATGCAAAAACTAGAGGAACAAGGTATAAAGATGAATTGGTTTTCATATGCGCAAATACGTTCAAGGTATAATAAAAATTCTAAAACAGAAGGTTTCTATGATAAATTGACTGATTTAAATAAGATTTTGACAGATACTGATGAAAAGATGATTAAAAAATTGTATGGATATTTATTAGAAATTAAACTAGAAGAAGAACAAGTCAAAGAAACAATGATTGCTTGGGGGAAGAATTTTGGATATGGGATTGATCTAAAGAAGTGGCAAAAATTGTGGTCTCAAAATTATAAAATGTTAATGTCAACAACATATAAAGAAAATTTGTATAAGATGTTTTCCATTTTTTGCTTGGCATTTCCCCCCAACAAGAATAGCAAGAATGTTCAAGAACAAATCTGAAAAACATTGGAAATGTTATCAGGTACCTGGCTCATATTACCATATGTGGTGGATGTGTGCAGATGCCAAAAAATATTGGACTAAAATCCACACATGGTTGGAAAATGACAAAAAAGCATATAGACTTGAAGCCAGAGATATTTTTACTGGGAATTTTACCTGAAATATATAGTAAAGAATTGAAATATTTGATTGTAAATGTATTAACAGTGGCTAGGACTGTATTTGCTAAAAACTGGAAAAATGAGAAAATACCAACATAAGAGGAAGTTATTAAGAAAATATTGGAATGTGCTGAAATGAGTAGATAGACATTTGAAATCAGAGAACAAGAAGATGAACAATTTTATAAAATTTGGGATCTATTCTATCAATGGTTAGACAATAAAACATGGTAATGAAATATGTAGATTTTTAGAACATAATTAATATGTAAAGATGTAATTTTTTATTATATCTACAAAATGATTATAGGATAGATTTGAGATGATAATATGAACTATCATAAAACAAATTAAGTAAAATATAGATTATCTTGTAAAACATGAATGAATAATAGTATAGTCAAATGATTGATTAACAATGATATTAATGTATTTAGGAATATTTGATTGACAATATGAGAACATATACAATGTAATTGTAATTGAAGATACTCGGGTGTTACTACTGTGGTGGTTTGCCTGCATCTTTGAGGCTTCGATGTCCCTTGAAGAGCCAGGACATTGAAGCCTCAAAGAGCTGGGAGGTGTAAGAATTGCAAATGGGAGCATTTGGTGATTTCAAAGAACTCTTAGAAAGCAGTAGACTGATGTTTTGTAGGTGTCAGTGAAAGAGTGAGCTTTGTTTCGCCTCCTTTCCTCCTCTGGTAATGCGAAAGATTCTCTCTCTCTCTCTCTCTCTCTCTCTCTCTCTCTCTCTCTCTCTCTCTCTCTCCCTCCCTCCCTCCCTCCCTCCCTCCCTCCCTCCCTCCCTCTCTCTCTCTCCTCCCCCTCCCCCAAATAATCACTGGCTGTGGCTGAGTTTGGCAGCAACACTAAAGCAAGTGAAGTGCCCCCAGGGACACCTTTCCTTGCCTGTCTCCAGTTGAGGCTGGAAGAAACGCCCCCTCAGCTTTTCCTCGGCTGTGGATCTAAACTCTCTCAATCTTCCACCCGGGATCTGAAAGAAGCTCCCACTTTCTCCCCCTCCCTCTCCCGTCTCCCCAATTAATCACTGAGTGTGGCAGTCCATCTGTAGGCAAATGCCTGCTGAGAAGCCTATGGAGTGGTGGCCGAGGGGTGCTGCCAGCCAAGGAGAGCAAAGCCCCCTTTCTGCCTCTGCTTCTCCCAGCAGCAGTTGCCCCGAGGCTCTTCAGGTCCACTTTTCTGTCTCTTTGAAGGTGCAGGTGGGCGGAGGCTTCCAGCCAGGAACGTTTTGTTTTGTTATCATTAAGGTGGGGGAAGGCTTCCAGCTAGGAACGTTTTGTTTTGTTATCATTAAGCATTTACATTTTTGTTATAATTAAATAAGTATGTGTGTGTAAGTGTGTGTGATAATTAAATTTATGTTTAATATAAAAAATTTTAAACTTTAAATAAATTTATATTAGTGGTCCTCGGGATGTAAAAGTATGAGCTTGGTGATCACTGAGGTACAAAAGGTTGGTAACCCCAGTTCTAAGACAGTTCTACAGAATATTCTTAGAATGTAAGCAAACACTTAACATATAATAATGTCTTAACAATTATTAATTTAAAAAGACAAAAAAAAGCTTCAGGAGTGGATGTGGCAGTATCTGGAGACAGCAAAAGTGAAAAAGAAAGAACTGGAGAAAATCACGAAATACAAAAACCTGCAAATAGAAGTAGAACAACTATATCAAATGGTAGTTGTCAACATTCTTGTATATTCTGGGGTCATGATTTGTTGCCTTTTGAGCAAATGTGATATTTAGCAGGTTCTGACCAATTCTGGAGAATCAGTAGCAGAAATTTTGAGTAGCTTGGAGAACCAGCAAATGCCACCTCTGACTGGCCCCCCTTCATCTATTCTCTGCTTCCCACAGTTCTCCTGTGCAGGGCAACAAAAGAAGTCCCAGCTGATTGGCTGGGTCTCCTTTTGTTGCCCTGCACAGGAGAACAGAGCTGGAAAACAGGTTAGTGGGGTGAGGAGGGAATGGAGATTTTGCAGTATCCTTCCGCTGCCATGTCCACCAAGCCATGCCACACTCATCAAGCCACACTCACAGAACCAGTAGTAAAAAAATTTGAATCCCACCACTTTTTGAGGTTATCTATGCTGTGCTAGCATTTATTCAATCTGAGGTAAACAACCATGGTCATGAGACATATCATTTTTCAGTCACTTGTTTGAGGTATTTTCCATCCAACTGTGCAGTTCATTGGAGGTTTGTATTTTGAGTAAGGTAAAGTGTAGTATGTCACGGTGACCATGGTGCAAAAGGGATTCATGCAGAAGGAATAGTTGTTGCTTAATGGAGTTTTGCCTTCCTATTTGCAAAAGGTCTTCCATGTGTGGTTTCTAAAGCATTTAATGCCATAGGTGGTTCTGATAGAAGTCAGAATCTATAGCTCAAGGTTGAACTGAAGAGTCCATGATGCTCTCTGAACTTGGTTGTTTGCTTGCAGATTTTTCATCACCCAACTAGGTAAAATCATCAATATGAGTGTTAATGTATTTCCATAGCAAATACCTTTTCATCAAAGTGCAGTTATTTCCAGTAGTGGGATTCAAATTTTTTTACTACTGGTTCTGTGGGAGTGGCTTGATGGGTGTGACATGGCTTGATGGGTGTGGCTTAGTGGGCGTGGCAGGGAAAGGATACTGTAAAATCTCCATTTCCTGCCCACTCCTGAGGCAAGGTTATCACCAGCTTTCTGAACTATTCAAAATTTCCACTACCAGTTCTCGAGAACTGGTCAGAACCTGCTGAATACCATTTCTGGTTATTTCTCTTTTTAATCATTATGCTAATCATTATGGCTACTGTTCCGTCCGGAAAGAAGCACGTGAGATCGGGTTCCAAACAATAACTATTTATTAAACTTGCAAGGCGAAAGTATACGGAACAGCCCAAGCCGTGGCTGCCCTTTTTATAGTGGCTTGCCTGCGGCTTGTGGCCAATGACACTCTTTTGACTGTTCCCGCTGTTTGGCAGGCTTCCCGGATTGGTTCCTGAACAACCAATCCGCGAGTGGCCTTTTCAGCCAATCAGAAAGAGGAACTTGGAACCTACCAAGTTCCATAGAGAACACCCCTCCCCCCTTAGTTCAGTCCGACGTGCGTTACGTAATCACGCAGGTAGGTGGAGCTTTTTCTAGTCCTGGTTGACTTGCGCAGCTCAGTCACGGCATGGTCTTCGAACGGTTCGGACGGGATCACTGTTTCTCTGGTCCTTCTCCATGGAACCTCCTGGAAGGATGAGTCAGCCTTGCCGCTCCCGCCTGAGTCTCTCGGGCTGGTTGAGATGGTTCCTCCGCTCCCTCCTGGTTTGACTGGGTTGGTTGAGCTGGCCTGGCTGCCTCCTTCCAGGAAGGCCTCGCTTCGCTCTCCTGCTCCTGGATTTCTTTCTTGGGGTTCATATAACCATGAGTGCTCTTTTCGTTTAGTTAAATTGTCTTTTTGTAGTGTTTGTTGTCTTGTTATAGGAGGTTCGTCTCTCCCTTTTTTATTTATTAGTATTTTCCCCCCCTCCTTGGTTGTTTTTAGGTATTTATTTATTTATTTATTTATTTATGATTCTATGGTGTTATATTTATATTAAATAAATATTTGTTGATATTTTTTTTTTGATTCTATGGTGTTTTTTCATTCGAGGTGGTGGGAACGAAGCTAGTCTATATGCTGCTTCCATTCCCTACTGTCGTCTAAGAGTAGTCGGTAGGACCGAGGGCCTGTAATTTGGGTGATGGTGGCTGGAAGCCACAATGGGTCCCCGGTGAGGTTTTTGGCAGAGACCAGTTTGCCGATTTCAAACATATGGTACTTGCTGGAGGAATCGGGGGGGGTTGTCCCAGGTGTAAGTGGGGTGCAATCTGTCCAGGGAGGAACATAGTTTCCTACCCATTAGGAGTTCTGCTGGGCTTTTGTTGGTTGTGCTGCTAGGGGTAATATGCTGCAAAGTTAGTAGTCAGTTTAGTTTGTCTTGTACACCCCCCTTGTCCATTCTCTCGAAGCCCTCTTTAGTGTACTGGACCATGGGTTCAGCCCTGCCGTTTGCAGCTGGATGGGCCGGCGCAGTTAAGGCATGTCGGATACCCTGGGCAGCCAGATACTGTTCGAATTGCAAAGCTGTAAATTGGGGCCCATTATCCGAAACCAGTACATCAGATAGCCCATGTGTCACAAAGAGTTTGTCTAGCTGTTTCATTACAGCTTCGATGGTTGTGGAAGCCATGAGGATGACTTCCAACCAGTTTGAGTATGCATCCACAAGTATCAAAAATGTGTTTTCCTTCGTTGGCCCAGCAAAGTCAATATGTACTCTAGACCATGGACCCCGAGGAGTTTCCCAGTCTCTTACTGGTGCCTGTGGGGGGGAGGTAGGCCTCGATTTTTGACAGTCATGGCATGTTGCAACCCAGCGTTCAATGTCTTTGTCCATCCCTGGCCACCAGATGTAATTCCTGGCCAGGGCTTTCATTTTGACTATGCCCAGGTGCCTCTCTGCTGTCTGGTAGCTGGTGGCTCAGAATGGCTCTGACCCCAAAAGGTGATGCATCACAGGTGACCGTCAAGGGAAGGGTATTGCTGTACTGGATGAGAATGGTGTTGGACGTTAATAGGTCTTTGATACCCTGGAAGGCTTTTTGTTCCCGGTGGCCCCATGTCCAAGTGGTTTTTTTATCTAGCAGTCGATATAGGGGTTCTGCTATTGTTGCCTTATGGGGCAGGAACATGTTGTAAAAATTTATGAGGCCTAGGAATGCTTGAAGCTCAGTTTTGTTCCTGGGCCTAGGAGTGTCTTTTATAGCCTTCACTTTTTTTTTTTGGTGGGGTGAATGCCTTGTTCATCGATTAAATAGTCCAAAAACTCGACCTGGTTGATGAGGCCTGATTTTCTAAATCTTGTTAATACTTCTCTTAACCTGGTCTCTAGCTGGTTGGCATTTTTTGCTGAGACCAGTACATCGTCAAAGTAAAGGATGACACTTTTGATTCCATTTAGCAGGCATTCCATGAGGCTTTGGAACATGCCTGGGGCAACGCTAATGCCGAATTGGAGGCAGTTACACTTGAATGCCCCTCTATATGTAACAATAGTCTGTGCCTCTGCTGTAGTAGGATCAACAGGTAGTTGTTGATACGCCTATGCAAGGTCAAGCTTTGCCATTTTTTTTCCTCCCCCTAGCAAGTGCAGTAAATGTTGTACTACCGGTACCAGGTATGCACTTTGTTGGAGGGCATGGTTCAGGGTTGCCTTATAGTCTCTGCAGATGTGCACTGACCCATCTGGCTTCACCAATGTGTCGATAGGTATTTTCCAGCTGGCATGGTCGATTGGCTCTAAAACCCCTTGAGCTATTAATTTATTCAGTTGCTCGTCAATTTTTGGCTTTAACGCGAATGGGATGCATCTGGCCTTTAAATGGATGGGGGCTATTTCCGGGTCTAGGCTAAATGAAATTGGGGTCCTCTTGATCTTGCCTAGAGTCCCATCGAAAATATCTTGGAATTCTTCTAGCAGGCTCTCCTCCCAGTTGGCTGTGGCGATGCGGTTGATCCAGGTCATCCCGATTCCCAGAGGGGCGAACCATTCAATCCCTAGCAGACTAGGGATGACCAGGTCGATGATGGTCAGAGGCAAGATTTTGGCATGGTTTTTAAATTTGACGAGGAAATGTCCAAGGCCTATTACCGGAATTCGATTCCCTGGTAGTCTTTTAACACTAGTCTTTGTTTCTGTAGTTCTCTCTGTTTAATGTTTGGTATCCGGCACCAGATGGTATTCCAGGATACCCTGGATAGGAACGACCCTGAGTCGACTTCCATCTCGCAGGGGCTCCCCTTGATGCTCACCTCTATCCGAACCTTCTTTCCACTCTCCGCCATGGCATTGCCGATGGTGACTGTCTGATACGTTTCTTCCCTGTCACCGGTTCTCTTGTTACAGTTCCATCTGCTGCTGGCCTGTCTTTCTTCATGTCGGGGGGGGGGGGTGCTGCCACGGCTTTTTGGACTATAGCTCTTTTTGTTGCAGCAGACCCTTTTATTACAAGCCCTGCATATTGCGTCGAGGAACCTGCATTCAGCTTGTGGGTAGTTGCCTCCATAGCCCGCACATTGAAACTCCCGCCGATTTCTCCTCTTTTCACGCCATTTTTTATCTGAATGGAGTCTGAACGTTTTCATCGTCATCCTCGGTATCACTCTGGGAATCAATGTCTTCCTAATGGGCTGTCGCTGTGGGCTATTTCTTTTCTCCCTCTGCCTTCTTCTCCCTGGGTTGGGTTGATAGGTCTGGAATTGCGTTCATTTGCCACATGGTGGCTGCTGACTTCTTAGCTGCTTCAGCGGCAGTTGCCTCTGCAATGGCCTCGGCCACGGTTATGTTTGGCCTATTCAGGAGTTTGCTCTAAAGGGTAGTGTCCTTCAGACCGAGGACCATGCGGTTCCTCATGGCCTCGTCCATGTTCTAGAACCCACAGGCTCCTCCGATGTGTCTCAAGGCTGCTACAAAAACTCCGATCATTTCATCCTCCTTCTGGTCCCTCTTATAGAATTCGTGCCTTTTTATTAAATTTGAGACCACTGGTGCGTAGTGTGCTCGGAGCATTCTGTTGAGATCAGACCAAGTCATCTGTTTAACATCTCTGGTTTTTGCCAACGCTTTCGCCATTTTAAAGACAGCCGGTCTGCAGTGTGTAAGGAAGACAGCCCTCTTCCTTTGGTCCAAGATTTCTTCCATTTTGTTGCTTTCTAAAAACATAAGAAAGCGATCGATATACGATTCCCAATCTTCCACATCAGGACTGAAAGGTGCAGGCAGTGCGTTGTTACTGGCCATCTCTCTCGCTCCGTTCAGATCACCACGTGCTTCAGTCTCACCTTCTATGATGATCCCACCTTCGTTGCCAGTGTTCCATCTGGAAAGAAGCATGTGAGACCAGGTTCCAAACAACAATTATTTATTAAACTCGCAAGGCGACAGTATATGGAACAATAGCCCAAGCTGCAACAGCCCTTTTTATAGCGGCTTGTCTGTGGCTTGTGGCCAATGACACTTTTTTGACTGTTCCCGACATTTGGTGAGCTTGCCTGATCGGTTCCTGAACAACCAATCCGTGAGTGGCCTTTTTAGCCAATCAGAAACAGGAACTTGGAACGTACCAAGTTCCATACAGAACAGCTAGAATAACAGTGAAGTTACTTTTGTCAACTGGAATGAACCAGATTTAAAATCTGTACAGTTTGATAATGAAGAGGACAATGTATTTTCTGAAAAATGCATTTACATGAAGAGTAATTCTGGAAAATGGTTCATGGGGCATTATTTTGAATTGAGACCATTTAGTTTTAAAAGAAACAAAAGTAAATTTGTCATTATAATTACCATAATTTTAAACTGAAAATGAGATTTGTTAGTAAATAGACATTAAATTATATAGTTTCCTAAAATATTCTAGTCCCTCTCTTTTTTGCCTAGATAGATGTTCTTTAGCATTATTATTACCATTTTATTATCTGCTCACTTTTAAATATATCCAAGATATTCAAGGTTTTTCTGTGTTTCTAATTCCTTGATGGACACATTTTTCTAGCTATATATTTTAAGAGACCTCATTCTCATCTATTCATACTGCCATTTGATGTTGTTATCAGTGTTCCTTGTCTTTTTAGACAGCTAATAATAATTTATCTGCTGTAAGTATATCATCTTTCTTTTTCTCTCTTTTCTTGCTTTCCCCTTCCCTTTCTTCTCTGTCGATCTGCCTGTACTGTCATTTTTATCCTCAGTTTATTTCTTTTTCAAATAATGCATGATGTGAAATATAACAGGAAAATCAATGGCAAAATATATTGATTTTTGCTTCCAGTGATTAAATGACAAATTTTAATATACATAATTTATCATATTATCCTATATCAAGACTATCAAACTCGTGACCTGTGGGCCAGAAGCGTCATGTGCGGGCCATGTCCGGTTTAGCAAAGGAGAAAAAAAAAGTCCCGATGCATCACATGATGCTGCCATGATGATGTGAGTTTGACAGCCCTGATCTATAGAATATACTTGATGGTGTGGTAGAATGCAGTATTGTAGGAGAATTCTTCTGACTCACTGCAGCTTGGCAGATTGAATCTAAGCATCTCAGTGTTGACTCAGCCTTCCACCATCAGTAAAATAAGGAGCAAGATTATTAGGGGCAATATGCTTACTCTGTAAACGATTTAACAAAGACTGTAAAGCACTCTGAAATGGTATATAAAGGCTAGGTTCCACTGGCCGACGGATGCAAAACGTATGCATAAAGGACACAGAGGAAGATCAACATTTCGGGGGTGGCTCCATCCATAGTCATCTGCTTTCAAAAGTGGGGAAAATTTGCATAAACAGAACGGAAAAGAACGAAAAAGAACAGACATGGGTAGTTCGTAGCGGGGATGTTAAGCAGGTGTTCATAGGAAGCCTAGCGGATGAAAGCGGATGGAAGCGGATGACATCTCTGAAGGGGTTCCGGGGGAGAATTGCGAAGCGGACGCATAGCAGAAGGGGTGGATGCGTAGCAGATGAAGCGGATGCATCATGGATGCCTATAGGAAACAAAGGGGATGCCGTGCGGATGTATATCGGATGCAAAATGTTCACTGCGCATGCGGGGATTATGAATTGCATCAGCTCTGCGAATATAAAAGGATGCAGCACGCATGCAGTCAGCATTCAGGGGAAAGATGTGCTGCCACATACCTCTCGCAGGAACACCATGGTTCATCAATCAGGGAAAAAGAGGAAGCCTGTGCCTACTCGTTCCAGCCCTGGCAAGAAGGACAGAACCAGCATCCCACCCCCTGGCACTGACTCTGAACCTCCTGCTGCTGCTGCTGCTGCTGCTGTGGTGGACCAGCCCCAAGACCCTCAAAGCCCTGCTGCTGAAGGCCCTGCTGCTCAAGCCCCTGAAGGCCCTGTTGCTCAAGCCCCTGAAGGCCTTGCTACTCAAGCCCCTGAAGGCCCTGCTGAAGCCCCTGCCAGAGGGAGGAAGAGGCAAGGGAAGGAGAAGGGAGAGAGGAAACAGTACACCATTTCTGAGGAACATGAGGATGAGGTGCTGGAATGGCTGAGGGAGAGCGAGTACCTCTGGAGAAAGGGCCACAGACTCTATTGCAACACCAAGAAGAAGCAGGCAGCTTAGAGAGACAAGACAGAGAGCCTGGGGCACACTGCAGATTTACTCCTGTCATGGTGGAAGCACATGCACACATGGTATGGCAAGCTACACCTCAAAAAATCTGGGCAGGCCGCTGTCAAGCTCACTGACTGGGAGATGTACGTCATGGCCAAGTGCAGTTTCCTGGAAGGTGAGATCCACCACTGAGGAGCAGCCCCTCTGAGACCCCTCTCCCTCAGACAGCCCACAGACAGCCAGTCCTCTTCCAGCCAGGAGCCAGCGGGCCTGTCCAGGCAGGTGAATTCAGAGGGCCCCATGGCAGAGACCCCCCCGACAGCTGCACTCCCCATGCCGGCAGACTTGGAGGATCCCCTGTCACAAATGGAGGAAGAAGCAGCAGCCACCAGAGGCCAATCCACCCCCAGCTCCACAGGATGCAAGCAGACAGGCAGACTGGATGGCCAGAACCACAGTGTGCTGTTGGAGATCAAGGACACAATGAAGACCAGCACAGAACTTCTCTCTCAGCTGGTCCACTTGGACACAGGATCCTTGGGCCACCATACCTTCATCACCTACGTGAGCCACACCCTCAGGGACCTGCCCGAGGCCCAGTACCAGAAGGAATAGATAGCAGCACTTCTTCACAAGCCTCAAGGCCCAGCTGAAGCTGCTCCTACCCAGTCCAGGTCTGCTCCTCCATCCCAGGCGATGTCACAGCCCTTCCATGGCTTTCAACAGCCCCCTCACCGACCAAGACTATGACTACCAGGACTTCCTACAGCAGAAGCAGACCTTCTCAGTCCAGGCCCAGGTTCATCGCATGCCACAGACTCCAGTCCTCACCCAGCTGCAGACCAGACAGCCCCACTACACTCCTTCTTCCTCCATCCCACAGCCAAGCCCTTCAACGGACAATCTGTCATCAGTCTTGGGCCTCACATCTCAGGTCCTTGATAAGGGGCCTCTCAACCTCACGGGACTTAGTCAGCTCTCAGACAGCTTCCTGAACACACCATCCGCTGTTGTAGTCTCGGGACCAAGCACCCCAATGGTGCCTCAGACCAGCACTCAAGCCACAGCCACCTCCACAGTCCCTGTCCACTTAACAGCTGAGACCATGGACATGACTCAGAGTGACTGAGAATAGTGTCAGAGACTGAGTTATTTACTTGTTCACTTTATCTTTGCTTAAGACACTTTATTTGGTTCATTTTGCTTTTTTAATAAAGTCATAAAGTTTACCTAAGAAAGTTAATAAAGGTTATCTTTGCTTAAGACACTTGGTTCATTTTTTTACCTTAGTAAAGTGTTGGTGAAAACTTTTAACAAATGGTTAAGCCTTTGCATGCGACCGTCAACAAGTGAATGGGGACATGAAGCCTGGTGAATGGAGTCAAAGACGTAACCTGATAGACACTGTAGATGTACAAAGCCCCAACATTGCTTCATGGGAAGGGAAGAAGCAGCGCAACCTACTAAGACACTAGTGCAACTCCCCAGCTGAAGCAGTGGAGTGGCAAGACAGGATGATAGATGATTAATGGATGCTTCCTTGAGCCTGTCGCATAACACTGATGAGATTGTGCCATACATGTTGAGTGGTCCTACAATGAAAAGGGCATTAATAAAGAGCTTTGTTTATTTTAAAATGTGTTGATCAATGAATAAATTGTTATTGATAATAAAGGTCCATATGTGTGGCAGCTTGGATGGGGGACCATACAGTCCCACTATGCTTGCACTGGACGTTTATCTATCCCACAACTATCCTTATCTATCCCACAAGCATGCAAAGGCTTAATCATTTTTTCAAATATTCACCAACACTTTATTAAGTAAAAAAACTGAACCAAGTGTCTTAAGCAAAGATAACCTTAATTAACTTTCTTAGGTAAACTTCATGACTTTATTAAATAAGCAAAATGAACCAAATAAACTGTATTAAGTGTTTTAAGCAAAGATAACCTTTATTAACTGTCTTAAGTAAACTTTATGACTTTATTAAATAAGCAAAATGAACCAAGTAAAGTGTCTTAAGCAAAGATAAACTTAACAAGCAAACAACTCAGTCTCTGACACTATTCTCAGTCACTCTGAGTCATGTCCATGTTCAGCTGTTAAGCGGGCAAGGACTGTGGAGGTGGCTGTGGCTTGAGTGCTGGTCTGAGGCACCATTGGGGTGCTTGGCTCCAAGGGTACAACAGGTGGTTTTGTGTTCAGGAAGCTATCCGAGAGCTGACTCAGTCCCGTGAGGTTGAGAGGCCCTTCATCCAGGACTTGAGATGTCAGGCCTAATATTGATGACAGATTGTCCGTTGACGGGCTTGGCTGTGGAGTGGTGGAAGGAGGAGTGTAGTGGGGCTGTCTGGTCTGCAGCTGGGTGAGGATTGGCATCTGTGGCATCCGATGAACCTGGGCCTAGACTGGGAAATTCTGCTTCTCCTGTGGGAAGTCCTGGTAGTCATAGCCTTGGTAGGTGAGGGGCTGTGGAAAGCCGTGGAAGGGCTGTGACATCGCCTGGGGTGAAGGAGCAGACCTGGACTGGGTAGGAGCAGCTTCATCTGGGCCTTGAGGGTTGTGCAGAAGTGTTGTGATCTTCTGCTTTATCACCTGGTACTGGGCCTCAGGCAGGTCCCTAAGGGTGTGGCTCACATAGCTGATGAAGGTGTTCCGCCTGAGGATGCTCTGTCCAAGTGGACTAGCTGAGAGAGAAGTTCTGTGTTGGTCTTCATTGTGACCCTGATCTCCAACAGCACACTGTGGTCCTGGCCCTCCAGTCTGCCTCTCTGCCTGCATCCTCTTGAGCTGGGGGTGGGGATAGGGGTGGGTTGGCCTCTGGTGGCTGCTGCTTCTTCCTCCATTTGTGACAGCAGGGCATCATCCTCCACAGGATCCTCCAAGTCTGCCGGCATGGGGAGTGCAGCTGTAGGGGGGATCTCTGCCATGGGGCCCTCTGAATTCACCTGCCTGGACAGTCTCACTGGCTCCTGGCTGGAAGAGGACTGGCTGTCTGTGGGCTGTCTGAGGGAGAGGGGTGTCAAAGGGGCTGTTCCTCGGTGGCAGATCTCACCCTCCAGGAAACTGCACTTGGCCATGATGTACATCTCCAGGTCAGTGAGTTTGACAGTGGCCTGCCCGGATTTCTTGAGGTGTAGCTTGCCATACCAGGTGTGCATGTGCTTCCACCTCCAAGGAGTACTTCTGCTGTGTACCCCAGGCTGCCTTGTCTCTGCCTTGTCTCTCCAGGCTGCCTGCTTCTTCTTGGTGTTGCAATAGAGTCTGTGGCCCTTTCTCCAGAGATATTCTTTCTCCCTCAGCCATTCCAGCACCTCATCCTCATGCTCCTCGGAAACGGTGTACTGTTTCCTCTCTCCCTTCTCCTTCCCTTGCCTCTTCCTCCCTTTGACAGGTGCTTCAGCAGGGCCTTCAGGGGCTTCAGTAGCAGGGCCTTCAGCAGCAGGGCTTTGAGGGCCTTGAAGCTGGTCTACCACAGCAGCAGCAGCAGCAGCAGCAGCAGCAGCAGCAGCAGCAGCAGCAGTAGCAGCAGCAGCTTCAGAGTCAGTGCCAGGGCGTGGGATGCTGGTTCTGGCCTTCTTCATTTTGCCAGGGCTTGAACAAGTAGGCACGGTCTTCTTGTTCTTGCCTGCTTGATGAACCATGGTGTTCCTGCAAGATGTATGTGGCAGCACGTCTTTCCCCTGTATGCTGACTGCGTGCGTGCTGCATCCTTTTATATCCGTGGAGCTGACACAATTCATACTCCCCGCATGCGCAGTGAACGTTTTGCATCCGATATACATCCGCTTGGCATCCCCTTTGTTTCCTATAGGTGTCCGTGATGCATCTGCTTCATCTACTATACATCCCCCCCTTCTGCTATGCATCCCCTTTGAAATTCTCCCCCGGAACCCCTTCAGAGGTGTCATCCACTTCCATCTACTTTCATCCACTAGGCTTCCTATGAATATCCATTTAACATCCCTACTACATACTACCCATGTCCGTTCTTTTCCGTTCTGTTTATGCAAATTTTCGCCACTTTTGGGAGTGGATGACAACGGATGGAGCCACCCCCAAAATTTTGCTCATCCGCTGTGTCCTTTATGCCTACGTTTTGCATCCGTTGGCCAGTGGGACCAGGCCTTAAAGAACAAAGCAAAGGAAAAATATGGTTTCAGTTAAAATAGTTTCAAGAGTTGACACCATCATGTTTTTAAAGATATATCATCAAATTACTTTACCTTTTTATATTTGGGGAAAAAAATTAAATGACAGTTCTCTAATAAGTTTTAATAGAGTACAAAAATTAAAGAGACACACAGAGAGAAATAAGCCAGCTAGAGATATTATAAAAATCTCATTAAATCTCTAAGAATTTTTATTCCCCACAGTGTCAAAGCCTAGAATTGTATTCCTAACTTCCCTTGCCATAGATGAGATCACTTGGATGATCTCATTATATTTATGAAACCAAGTCTTGAAAGTTCTCCTTTTTCAGTTAATATGATTTGAATAATTGTGATTATTTTCAGTTAATTATGATTATTTTCAGTTCCTAAAGAAATAATTAGCAAGAAGTGATAGTCATAACAATATGTAATTATTTTTGCTATGGAAGAACTTACATGTTTAATACTGAACTTTATATCAAAAGACTGTCAATTCAGTCCTTATCTTCCACAGGCAACATATATCAGTTTCCTTTGGAATCTATAATGAACAGGAAAATACAGTGTATTACAGTTACTTCCTTTTATTGAATTAAGTTCACAAATTCATGGGGTTATTAGTTGTCTTGTTGGCTCTGCCTTTATTAGACTATTCCCAGATAGGATGCAATGTCTCTTCCCTTTTTTCTCAATTTAAAAAATATCTTAAATCAGAGTTTTATTATAACATAACGATATTCAGTGCTTTTTTTCTTTTCTGGTATTTTAGTGCAGAAAGAAGTAGCACCTCTATCAGCACATGGCACAGCTGTGATGGTAATTATTCCAATTATCTTCATAGTCATTGGTGCAAGAATTGCAGCCTATATTTTCTATAAAAGAAGAAACACATCATAAATGTCTGCTGGATTTGACCATTGTTTGTATTGTCACAATGTGGTTATTCTTCATAAGGATTTACAACCTCTTGTAGACAATAAAGAATTAAATTAACATATATAACTGGCACATGGCAGTTGTGATGAAAGTTATTCCAGTTATATTCATATTCATCCATACAGTACAGGATTTGCAGCTGATATTTTCTACAAAAGAAGAAATAGATCACGTCTCTGCTTATTAATTATTTATAAAGTGACAACATCTTTATTCTTCATAATGATTCACAATCTTACCAAAATGAACAATTAAATTAACAAATACTGTTGGCACCCTATGCGAGAGTAAGATCCATTTCATACTATACATTCAAATTTTAAGGGATTGGATTATACTGTCTATAAATACTTTTCAGTATTTGAAAAACTTTAGATCCTATTACCAACATGCATATGGCAGACTCATGAATTAAAAGTTTGAATTTTTTACAGTTACTGAGTAAAGTGTGTGTTTGTGTGTGTGTGTGTGTGTGTGTGTGTGTGTGTAGATAATTTAAGTTTAGGCTTACCTTTGGCCCCTGCACCATAGCTGGCCCTTTGACTGCTTTGTTTGGCTCATATTTGATCAATTTGAAGTTGGAATATAAAATGTAAATAGAAGTGGGAAAAGAAGTTAAGTTCATTCCTTTTGTGCAGGGGTTGCCAATCTTTTGCACCTCAGGGACCCCCAAACTCATAATTTAAAATCCCACAGACCACTAATACAAATCCAGTGCACCGCTTGCTGAAGTGCCTGGACTCCCACTGATGGGATGGATCCTTCGGGCACTTAGCTTGGCTGCCTGTTTCTGCAACCTTAAATACTCAAAGAGTCATTTGGACCCATTTCCCACAGAAAATAAAACACCGGGATCCCTCATCTCATTTCTCTCTCTCTCTTTCCCTCCCTCCCTCCCTCCCTCACTCTCTTTCTCCCTCTTTCTCTCTCCCCCCCTCCATCTCTGGGGGTGGGGGTGAGGGAAAAGGAAGCTCTGAACTGGTGTTGCATGATGAGAATCTGATGTCTGGAGGCTGACAAGCCACATGCTGAAGACCAGATGGCTGGCATAGAGGTGGGGAAACAGGGGTGATACTGGTGGCGGATGGACTGATAAGTGCAGTAGATCATGGCATTGGAGCCATTCCCGGGTGTCCCCTGGCCTGCAAGGGGGTAGGGGTGGGTAGAAAGGAACCTCTGAACTGGTGTTACCTCCTGCCTCCACACATCGAGGAGGTTGAGCAACTGCCAGTGATGCCCTCAGGGGGAAGATGTTGCAAGGGGAAGGCTTGAACCCCTCCCCTTCGGACCTTCTCTTCCTCTTTGCCAGAAGTGCTCACACACAAAGTGCTCATCACCCTCTGGCACCCGACAAGCTGCCTCTTTTCCACTAAGCATGTGAGTACTTCTGGCGAGGAAGAAGTGGGAGTCGAGCCTCCCCCTCGCAACATGCTCTTCCCACTTCTGCTCAGCTTCCTCAATGCAATGAGGCAGGAGGCAGCAGACATGACACGGGTTTGCTAGGGAGACTGCAGGATTGTCCCACCTCCCTGCCAGCCATCTGGTCTTCAGCACGTGGCTCATCAACCTCTGGACATCAGATTCTCACCAACCAACAACAGTTCAGAGATTCCTTACTTCACACACCCACCCCCTCACACTCAGGAAGAGCTCTGATGCAATGATCTCCCCACTCACTACTGTCCCTCCCTATGCACATCAGTCCATCCACTACCCCTGTTGCAGACATGGGTGCACTGCAGCCCACCAAAAATTTTTCACAGTCCACCAGTGGGACACAGCCCACCAGTTGGTGATCACTGCTTCAGTTGGTTGGCAGGAGCTTTTTTGTGCCTGTACCAGAAGAGCAGCAATCAGGCTGAGGCGAGATGAAGCAAAGCTCCCTGCTGCCTCATCTCCCAACACTTGGATGCCAGGGGCAGCATTAAATTCAGCCTATTGGCTCGGGATTCCACCACAGTTCTAGTTTCTGATATGGTCTCTTGGGAAAATTAATTGTCCTCCCCTGGCATACACACTATTCAAATTCATTTTTTTTTCTTTAGTAAAGATCTTTTACTACAGTGAATTGCAAATGATTAATTAAATCAGTTATGATTCCTTTAGTTGCTCCCATCAAATCAAGTTTGCATGAGATTTCAACCTTGTATGAAATTTAGATTTATGCCATCTAGATCAGTGTTTGAAGTATGAAAATACAAGTACTAGTGTTTCCTATGTATGGAATCAAAGCCTCTACATCTTTAGCATGTTAATATGTTAAATATGTTTAGTGCTCTTTTTCTTTCCATTGTGTTTCCAAAAACAGCCGGGCTCATTGCCCAGATAAAGCTGCCGGCTGTCTCAGTGGCAGTGTCCCAATTCTTGCTGACCATCCACATTCCCTTTATACACTGCTCAGTGTGCAGAAGGTGTATGTAGATGCTCTTTTCTAGAGACTATTCAAGAGAAGCAGCCACTCTTTTTTAGTTCTAGACCCTGAATGTAAAGCCCACTCCTGCTACACCAAATCTCAAATAATTCAGAGTAATATTCCTTCCTGAATGTTATCATTTGGACAAAGCATATGTCAGGGAATTCTGGATTCATGATCATCCTGTTCATGCTTGCAGCCTCTTTCATAAAACTAAAACTGAAGTAAGTAGTGGTTATTGATGTTTAAGGGGAAGAAAAAAGACTTTAGTCTTCAAAAAGAATTGTATCTGCTAATCAAGAGAAGGGTGTTGAATTTGCCCATTTATATATGCAGTTGTATATCTGGTCAAAAAGTAATTTCCCGTTTATTCTGGACTCCTTGGTAATTTATCTGTAGATCTTCAAGAATAAAATACGTGAAGAATAATCAGAAAATTAGGTACATTAATACCCTGCTGATAAGAAATGCAATGGTAGAACTGCAGAGAAACATGGAGAATAAATGTGTGAATTACTATATGTGTCTTCTTTTGATACACAGCCCTCTTTTCTGTATAGATGATTAGTTTTTCTTGTTTTACAATTTTCAGTTCATTCAGTTTATTGTGCATATTTTGAGAATATGCACAAAATTCCCAAACATTTTCAGGTTATTGGGGAAGACAAAACTCTGATTCTGGAACTAGAGTTTTCTTAGACTCAGCCCAACTCATCTCATAAGGTTGTTGTTGTGGGGAAAATAGAGAGGTATTTTGGATATGTTCACTGCCTTGAATTATTTGTAATAAACAAGATATAAATAAAAAACAAATAAATTAAGTAAGTAAGGGCATGCATGCATTGTTTTCCAATGATGCAAGATGGCTTCTGTTTGAAGTTAGGGGACATTCTGCTGATAACCAACATCTGAGCCTTTCTTTATGAGTGGTTTTGTCGGGATCTAGCTCTTCTTGGGATAATAAAAATAACTTGACAATAGAAACATAATGATGCATTGTCCTGGCTCTTGTTGCATTCCTCTTTCTTTTGGATAGAGAAGAAAAGCACTCAAGGCATCATAAATCATGATGGGGCCAGGACAAGGCCATTGCCATTGTGGAGGAGCCATTGTGTCAAAAAGTGATTGCAAGGTCATTCAAATGGTATATTTATGCAAATATCACCTCTTTGTTACTCCCCCAATTAAAAAAAACATTTTTGGATCAACTCCATTTCCATATCTTTTGTGTCTCCACATGTTATTTTTTGGAAAATACAGATCTATTCATTATCACGACTATTTCTTTTTACCCAGAGGGAACTCAAAACTAAGACTTGAACTTGACATGACTTCTTCCTGATCATTAAATTAACTGTGCAAAGGCATGTTTACCATATTGCATAATCCAAACTCTTGAGCCCTAAGCTACAGTTTACATCCCACAAAAGTAGGCTTATCACAATGTACTAAATCCAATGAAACACATTCTCTTTGGGAAATTGACAAAGCTAGCCATTATAATTTTTTGTGGTTTAAAATAAGGGCTGCACTACCTGGCTAAGCCAAATAGAATGCCGAATGATGATATTGTATTATGAAAATATTTAGATTATCTGTTAGCCTGACACAATAATCTACATTCATTTCCAATCTACTGTATTTGTTTGTTGATATGTTCAAGATACAAATCAAAGATTAAAATGAGTTGAAAGAATATCAATAATCTCTGACAAGATCAGAGGGTCTTCTTTCATCTTTCTTTCATTCCACAACAAATGACCTTATGAATGACAACTGGTTTGTAATTTATTGAAGCCATAAATAGAGTTCCAGAAAAAAGGAAGATATAAATAGTGCAAGCTGCATAACACTTATTTGGGTAACCAAAGTTTAGTTTAGTTTAATATGATAAGTAATCCTTGCACTTGAACATGTAGTATGATCAACATTCAGAAAAGCTAGGTGCTAAAAGGCTATCTTATGTTTACTGAAGTTTGATTAGTCCACCTTTACATCAGAATCAAGGACATAGAAGTTTGAAAACCTCCAAACTTAAAGTGCTCTAAAAACAGACTATTATTGTTTGGCATTGTGGGAATGAACTCAAACTTCCCCTGCCATTCAACCTTCCCTTGTTCTTCAGTCTCAACCTCAACCCATTTTCAGGGCGAAAGATGACAAATTATACTAAAAACAAAAGTAACAAAACTTGACCAACAGGCTGAAATTGATCAAAAGTGGCAGACCATTCAGATAAACATTTCTTTCAAGTTGCCAGAGATTCCACCCATTAATAAACAAAAGATCATTTCCTCCACGAGGCTGCCAGTTCTATCTGTAATGTTAATTGAACAGGAAATAAATGGAAAACTATAGGTTGACCCCAGAGTGCCTCCTTTTGGAAAACTGATTGATGACATCTTCTAAGTATTCCTAAAGAGTGCACCTTCAGAAAACAAAGACAAGATTTTCCTACATAAGGGGCTTCTGGGGAAAGATGACCATCCTTCAGGATGGTCATTTTGGGTTGCTTACCTGATACTCTGTCTGTATTCTGCTATCAGAAATAAACTTCATTTCTCCTTCAAGCAACTGCCTATGTTCTGCATTCTTGTCCTGACTTGGAATGAACTGGATTTCCTCTTAATAGCATCATTGGTGTTGGTAGACTTTTTAACCTATTCTTCACCATCATTTTCTTTTCTGCAATAAATAAGACACTGTTGCAAGGAATGTGCCTCTATGGATCTAATTATGAAAATATGCACATGGCACTAGTAACATAGTGGAAATTTGAAGAGGGCAGTTTCCCTCTCTTTTGTTCATCATAATTGCTATGCTTGGTAATAAAGCTCAGAACTCATATCCTAAGTTCATCAAAACGAGTTGTCCTCTGGTTTCTCAATGGCACTGGCAAAGTAATCACAGGTCTATCAAAAAGCTGCATGTTATAGAAGGGTATCAATAAAAAAATAATCTTTCACATTGCTAATAAATAAAGCAAAACTCTTTTGCTGAGCTGATGGCACACAAGGAATGCTTTCTGTTCTCAGCCAAGACAAGAGTTTCAGAAACAAATAATGAAAGAAATATCCAATAGAGAAATTCAGGCTTATTCATGGCTGCATGCATCCTTTTTAACCAACAGAAGGGTGAGACTGAAAAAAAAAGCATTGTGCTAAACTCATGAAGCTTCTTTGTTCATTTGATATACGTATACTTACCAACATTTCATTTCATTTTCAAAGCTATGGCAATAGTTTTTTAATGGTTAGATCATATTCCAGTATTTAGTTATTCATATTTTCTATACTTTGGTATTCCAATCACCAACCATGACCAAGCTGAGGAAAGAAACAAAGATTTCATACCAAAGTTCCAGGCAAACCCAACCAAATATGATCTGATTCCTAAATCTAAGGCTAGTTCTCAATGCAAATAATAATTAGGCATAGAGGATAAAACTAGTAGTTTGATCAGTTCATTATTTAAGCCAGGAGTGTCAAACTCAAGGCCCATGGGCTGGATCCTGCCCACAGGGTATTTTGATCTGGCCTGCAGGCCACTATGGAAACAAATGGCCTGTTATGCCTCTGCCAGTGAAAACAGAGCTTGGGAGGACCATGTGCAGTCCTCAGGAGTTCCATTTTCACTGGCCGAGGACTGCAGGAGGACGTCACAGCCAGAAATGGAGCTCTGCAGCCTGTTTTTGCTGGTAAAGCATTTGAGCCACCACAGGCCACCCCAACATGAGTAAGTCGAGCTATCCATGGCCACTCTCATCACACCCACCCTGGTCCTTCGAGGTCAAACACAACCCTGATGCAGCCCTCAATAAAACCAATTTTGACATCCCTGATCTGTCCCAATACAGTTGTCCAGCTAAAGATGTATCAAAAATACTTTGTGGGATTCTACCATCTCATCTGTTCTGGAAGTTGAGTCCAGAATTCACAGGAGTGTTACAAACTGGGATTCTTTGTCATTTAAGCCTGAAACAGGTTTAAGTCATCACTTAAAGCCCAAGTCACAATGGCCAACGGATGCAAAAAGGACACAGCGGATGAGCACAATGTTCCATCCGTTGTTATCCGCTCTCAAAAGGGGCAAAAATTTGCATAACCAGAGCGGATAACACGGACGCAGGGAGGATGCAGGGCGGATGTAAAGCGGATGCGGAACGGAAGCCCAGCGGATGGAAGCAGATGGGAGTGGATGGCACATCCGCTAGGCTTCCGGGGGGGCACAGCAAAGTGGATGTGGAACGGAAAGAGCGGATGCAGAGCGGAAGCCTAGCAGATGAAGCGGATGCACAGTGGATGCACAGCGGATGCACAGCGAAAGCATAATGGATGCCTGGTGTTAATTGCGAATGCGGGGAGGATGCATTGCGTCAGCCCCGTGGATATAACGGAAACAGCTCGGAAGCAGGTTGCCATTCAGAGGAAAGACCTGCTGCCGGACAGATTGGCTGCCTTGACTGCATGTCTGCCTGCCAGCCTTGCTGCCAGCCTCGCTGCCAGCCTCCCTGCCAGCCTTACTGCCAGCCTTGCTGCCAGCCTTGCTGCCTGCCTTCCTGCCAGCCTTGGTTCATGTCTGCCTGCCAGCCTTAGTGCATGCCTCCCTGCCAGCCTTGGTGGCAGCCTTGCTGCCAGCCTTGGTGCCTGCCTGCCTGCCAGCCTTCCTGCCAGCCTTGCTGCCTGCCTCCCTGCACAGGCTTGGTGCCAGCCTTCCTGCCAGCCTTGGCACCTGCCTGCCTGCCAGCCTACCTGCCAGCCTCCCTGCCAGTCTTGCTGTCTGCCTGCCTGCCAGCCTTGGTGCCAGCCTTGGTTACTGCCAGCCTCCCTGCCAGCCAGCAACCCCACAACCATGCTGAAGCACAGCAAGCCTCAGCCATCTGCTGCCAGCCCTGGCAAGAGGGACAGGGCTACCATCCCGCCCCCTGGCCCTCACTCTGGTTCTGCTGGGGCTTCTGCAGCATGGGCTTGCTCTTCTGGGGCTGGTGCTTCTGCTGCTTCTGCTTCTGGAGGAGCTGATGACAAGCACTCCAGCACAGGCCACCTCCACAGCACCTGGACCCTTCACCCCTGAGACTGAGCGACCAAGAGGAGTGCCAGAGACTCATTTTTGTTTTATACCTTGTTGTTAATAAAGTCTATTTATGATTCACACACTTGCTTCATTTCTTTTTTTTAATAAAGTCTTGGTGGACTATTCTAAACTATTTAGAAATAGTTTAAGCCTTTGCAAGCTTGTGGGATGTGTTAAGATAGCAGTGGGGTGGGTAGGAATACCTGAGGAATGAGCAGGGATACCTTTGGGATGGATAATAGCTGTGGGATAGATAAACCTCCAGCGCAAGCATAGTGGGACTGTATGGTCCATCCTCCCAGGTGCAACACCTATGGCCCTTTATTATCAATAATAATGTAATAATCATCCACACATGTCAACATAAAAACAACTCTTTATTAAACGCCCTGTTCATTGTAGGCCCACCCAACTTACATGGCCCAATCTCATCCGTGAGATGAGACAGGCTGAAGGAAGGATCCATTAAGCATCTACCATCCTGTCTTGCCACTCCACTGCTCCAGCTGGGGAGTTGCACCAGCGTCTCAGGAGGTTGTGCTGCTTCTTCCCTTCACGTGAGGCTCTGTTGGGGCCTTGCACATCCACAGTGTCTATCAGGTTTCGCCCTTGCCTCCATTCCCCAGGCTCCATGTCCCCATTGCCTTGCTGATGGTCCACAAGCCTGTCCTGTAACACTGGGTAGTGGGTGCGCATGAGATTATGCAGGATGCAGCAAGCTTCCATGATCCTCCTCACGGTCTCTGGGCTATGCTGCATGGTGGTGAGAAGTACCTGGAACCTGTTGGCCAGGATGCCAAAGGCGTTGTCCACCACCTGCCTTGCCCTGGACAGCCTGTAGTTGAAGATCCTCTCTTTACGGGTGAGGCGTCTGGAAGTGTAGGGCTTCATGAGGTAGGTTGTGAGGGAGAAGACGTCATCTCCCACCATGAAGTAGGGCACATCTTGCGTGTCGTTGGGCAGCGGGTTTGGATCTGGGAAGCCCATGATGAGGTTGCCTTCCAGCCCCTCCTTGAGGACACTGGCGTTGTATACCTGGGCATCTGAAGATGAGCCATTGCCTGAAGCATCGATGTACATGAACTTGTAGTCAGCATCGACCATGGCGAAGAGAATGATGCTGAAGAAGCCCTTGGAGTTGAAATAAGTGGACCCTGAGTTGGCTGGAGATTTGCAGGCCACGTGCTTGCCATCTATGGCTCCAACGGTGTGGGGGAAGTTCCACTTCTGATACCACTGCTCTGCAACTTTCTTTCACCCCTCTTCAGTGGAGGGGTACTGGAGGAGCTCCTCCTTGCATTCTTTTTTTTTTTTTTTAAGAATTTTATTAATTTTCTACAAACAGACATAACATACAAAACATTAAAAACATCTACTCTCATATATACTTCCGGTGTGTCGGTTGGTTCATCAGTTTTTTGCATTCATTTTATAGTCTCAATTACAGTTATATTACATAACCACTCATATTGTCAATCCATATCCTAATATTACCAAAAATAATTAAAATAAAGTCTTTTTCTGACTATACTTTTAATCATTCATGCTTTGTGAGATAACAATACTTCAAACAGTTTATTCTATAACAAATCATATAGTCATAACAAATCAATCCTAAAAACCCTTCATAGATATAATACTAATGCTCTATTATTGTATTTTATCATCTAACCATTGATAAAAAAGATCCCAAATTTCATAAAATTGTTTATCTTCTTGCTCTCTAATTTCAAATGTCAATCTACTCATCTCAGCACATTCCAATATTTTCGTAATAATTTCTTCCTGTGATGGTATTTTCTCATTCTTCCAATTTTTAGCAAATACAATCCTAGCCGCTGTTAATACATTTACAATCAAATATTTCAAGTCTTTATTATATATATCAGGTAAGATTCCCAATAAAAAGATCTCTGGTTTCAAGTCTATGTGTTTCTTTGTCATTTTTTCCAACCACATGTGAATTTTAGTCCAATATTTTCTGGCATCCTCACAAGTCCACCACATATGGTAATATGAGCCAGGTATCTGATGACATTTCCAACATTTTTCAGATTTGTTCTTGAACATTCTTGCTATTCTTGTCGGGGGGAAGTGCCACCTGTAAAACATCTTATACAAGTTTTCTTTATATGCTATTGACATTGTCATTTTATAATTTTGAGACCACAATTTTTGCCATTGCTCTAAATCAATCCCATATCCAAAATTCTTCCCCCAAGCAATCATAGTTTCTTTAACTTGTTCTTCCTCTAGCTTAATTCCCAATAAATAACCATATAATTTTTTAATCACTTTCTCATCAGTACCCATCAATATCTTATCTAAATCAGTCTGTTTGTCATAAAATCCTTCCATTTTAAAATCTTCAACATATTTTGAGTGTATTTGCGCATATGAAAACCAATTCATCCTTATACCTTGTTCCTCTAAGTTTTGGATCGATTTAAGTCCACCCTTTTCATCCAACAGTTCCCCATATCTAACTGTTTGTTCCTTTTTATAGATCATAGGATAGGAAAATGCTTCAAAAGTCGATAACCAAACTGGAATTTTCAGGTAACATTGTTTTTTTATCTTCTCCCAATTTAACCACAAAGACTCCCGTATATAATGTCTTCTAAAATACCCCTGTGTTTTAGTTCCCTTGTACCATAAAAAAGCATGCCAGCCCAACAGTAAGTCATGTCCTTCTAATGTCAACAATCTATGCTTTCTTAATGTTATCCATTCTTTGATCCACATCAAACTTGCAGCTTGATAATACAGTTCCCAATTAGGCAGGCCAAAACCTCCTCTAATTCTAGCATCTTGCAAAAGCTTTAACTTTATTCTCGCTCTTTTACCTTGCCATATAAACTTCAACATGATTTTATTTAAATCTTCAAAGTAGTCTTTTCCAAGTCTAATTGGTATTGTTTGAAAGAGAAATAAAATTCTAGGTAAAATATTCATCTTAATTGTTGAAATTCTCCCTATTAATGACAATTGTAAATTTTCCCATTTCTTCAAATCTGTAATTATCTGTTGTTTGAGTTTAATATAATTATTCTCTTTTAATGTGCTACATCTTGCTGTCAAATATATCCCCAGATACTTAACCTTATTTGTAACTTGGATTTTCAAAAGATCTGTCAATTCTTCTCTTTGTCTCAATAACATGTTTTTTGTCAAGATCTTTGTTTTATCTTTATTTATTTTCAAGCCAGCCATCTCACCATATGTCTCTATCTTTTCCAATAATTTTGGAGCGGTTTCTAACGGGTCTTCCAGAATAAAAGCTAAATCATCAGCAAAAGCTTGTAGTTTAAATTCTTCCTTTTTAATTTTCATTCCTTTTATACTTTTGTCATCTCTAATATTTCTATTCAACACTTCCAAAGTCAATACGAATAACAAAGGAGATAGGGGACATCCTTGTCTTGTGCCTCTTCTTATATTAATAAGATCTGTAAACTCTCCCTCCACCATTACCTTTGCTGTCTGTTTATTATATATGGTTTCTATTGCTTGAATAAATTTTCTGGCAAAACCCATCTGTTCCAATAGTAATAACATAAATCTCCAGTTCACGTTGTCAAATGCTTTTTGAGCATCTAGGAATATCAAAGCCATTTGTTTCTCAGGATGAGCCTCATAATATTCCAAAGTATCCAAAATTACTCTCATATTGTCTCTAATTTGTCTCTTTGGCAGAAATCCATTTTGATCTGGATGGATAAAATTATTTAAATATTTTTTCAGTCTTTCTGCTAAAATTGAAGCAAAGATTTTATAATCTGCATTCAATAAGGAAATAGGTCTATAATTCTTAATTTGCAACGGGTCAGCCTCTTCTTTTAAAATAAGTGTAATATAAGCCTCTGACCATGTTTTGGGTGTCATCTTCTTTAACATAACTTCATTCATAACTTCTAACAATGGGATGTTCAATGATTCTTGAAATTTTTTATAGAATTCTGCCGGAAGCCCATCTGGACCTGGTGCTTTCCCATTATTTTGTCTCTTAAATGCTTCATTTAATTCCATCATTGTTATATTGCTTTCTAACATTTCTTCAGTCTCTTTAGGTATCTTCGGTAAGTTAACATTCTGTAAATACTGTTAAATTTTTTCCTCATCAATATTCTCTTGTTTATATAGTTGTCCATAAAAATCTCGAATAATTTCCTTTTTCTCCTTATTACCACAACAAACTTGACCTTGATCATCTATTAGTTTCAATATTTTTCTTGATTCCTTCTCCTTTCTCAGTTTATATGTTAGCCATCTACCTGGTTTATTTGCATCTTCAAAATAATTCTGTTTAGAATTTCTAATTTTCTGTGCCAGTTCTTCTTTCTCTATTAATTCCATTTTATGCTTAATTACATCCAGTTTCAATTTAATATCTTTTTTCTGTGGCATTTTCTGTAGTTCTTTTTCAAGTCTTTTATATTCATCTTCCAGGATCTTGGAGGTTTGTCTTTTCCTAATATTCTTTTTTCTTGTATAATCTATTATCAAACCTCTAGCATATGACTTCATTGTATCCCAAACATTCTGTATTGAAGTATCTTCTTTTTTGTTTTCTTTAAAGAAAAAAACCAATTTCTTCTCCATCCATTGTATAAAGTCTTTCTCCTTTAAAATAGTATTGTTTAATGTCCATCTCGATCTTTTTTTTTGTCCCTCCCATTTAATTGTCATTGGACTATGGTCTGCCCAAGTACTCATTTCAATACTTGTTTCTTGAATAATGGATATTAATTCTGTTGAGATCCAAATCATATCTAATCTGGACCATGATAAATGTCTATTAGAGTAAAAAGTATATTGTTTAGCTTTAACGTTTCTTTCCCTCCAAATATCTTTTAAAGTTAATTCATCTGTCATTTTAAAAAAAGATTTAGGGAGAACCTTTCTATTTTGTTTTGTTGTTGTTGTTATATAGTCCAATTTATTGTCCACAATTCCATTAAAGTCTCCCATCATAATTATGTTAACATAGTCCAATCTAATTATTTCCATATGTAGTTTTTTATAAAACTCTTCTTGTTTATCATTCGGAGCATAAATTGCAATCAAGAGTATTTTTTTATTATTATCCATTATTTCCACCATTAATACTCTTCCATCTTCATCCGTGTAGATCAGTTTTGCTGGAATATCTTCTTTAATATAGAGAACCACTCCTCTTTTCTTACATTGAATCAAAGAAGTAAATATTTTCCCTAATTTTGGCTATACTAACAAATGCTCATGTTGCTTTTTAATATGAACTTCTTGTAAGCAAATTATATCAAATTTTAATTTCTCTAATTTGTGAAAAGTTTTCCTTCTTTTAACAGCTGAGTTAAGTCCATTTATATTCATTGTAATCAGTTTTTTTTCTTCCATGATTATGCTTTATATTTAGGTCTAACAACTCTCGTAGCTCTCACTTCACGTTGTTCTTTACTGTCTACCTGTCCACCTACAACTCCTTTCTCTTTTTCAGTCTCCAGTTGTTCCTCCAGAAGCTCAATTAATGAGATCTCTTTCTCTGCCTCCTCTTTTTTTCTTCCAAAAAATTCTGCATAAAAAAATTCTGCTTTTTCAATCGAGTCAATTCTATGTCTCTGCTCTTGCCACGTAAAAATTAGTCCTTCTGGTATCAGCCATCTGTAGTTCACTTCATTTTCCAGTAGCATTTTAGTCAAAAATCGATATTTTCTTCTCATCTCTCTCACTCTTCTAGGTATTTGTTTTAAAACTACAATCTCTTTGCTTTTATATTTCAATACTTTTTCTCTTGCCACTTGTAGTATTTGTGTTCTGATGGATTTTTTAGTAAATCTAATATGTACTTCCTTTGGTAGTTTATTTCTCATCGCATATCTTGTATAAACTCGGTATATCTCATCTACTCCGTCCATCATTTTTTCCTCAGTAATTTCCAGAAGATCTGCCAATATTTCTATCATTATCACAGCCAAGTTTTCTCCTTTTTCCTCTTCTATATTTTGAAATCTAAGATAAAATTCTGATCTTTCCATCTCCCACCTCAACATCCCATTTTTTTCTTGTTCTATCACTGTTAATCTAGTGTCAATATTTCCAATCTTCTCCTCTCTTTGTTTTCCTTCTTCCTCAATTTTTTGGAATCTCTCCTCATATTTTCCCATCATTTGTTTAAAATTTTCATCAGATTTCTCTATTTTTTTGTCCATGGTATCTATTTTTATCTTAATATCTTGAATTCCTTGCATAATCATCTGTAAATTTACTTTTTCTTGTTCCTTATCTTGCTTCAACATTGTCTGAATTGAAAGTTGTCCTTCAAGTGGTGGGGAAGCAGAGGTAGAAGCAAAAACGCCGAATGATTTTGGCTTCCTGCTCATTTTAATATTTCCAAGTCTTCAAGCTCTCTTTGACTTTAAATCCAGCTGGTATAGTAACCAAATATAGTCCAAAAAATCAAAAAGAAAAAGAAAAAATCCAATATTAAAAAGCCCAAAGCCAAAAAAGAAAAAAGAAAAAAGGAAAAAGAAAGGTCTTCAGGTTCTTCTAGACCCTAATCCAATTAAAATAGATGGAAGAAGCAAAGAAGGAGAAGAAAAAAGAAAAAACTCTGAGACTTTCCCTTTGAAATAAAAAGCAAAAATGCTAGAGTTAAAATTAACCAAAAAGGCTGGCGAGTGGGTGTTTCAAAAGTATATATATATATATATATATATACACTGTACACTGCACTTTATTTCTTTATCCAAGGCTCTTATTATGACTGTCTTCTCCAGCAGCTTCAAAGCCAAACCTCAAATGTTGAGATATTAATAAGAGTCCAAGAGAGCACCTGTAATAATATTTTACTGTATTCTCCCTCTATCTTATCACATTAAAATGTCCTTGAAAAGAAGTGCTTTTCTCCCCAATTCAAATAAAATATTTTCAAGCCTCTAGTTGGCAGTGTTACAGCATCTCTAAATACTCTTTCCCCCCCCAGCCAGAAGAAAAAATGTTTATAAAAAACTCAAACAAAAGAAAAAGATAGTCAAAGGGAGCCTCTATCCTAAAAAGAAAGTTAAAAAGATAGAAAATAAAAATCAAGTGAAAAATAAAAATATATATAAGAGAAAATTCAATCCGGTTACCTACAAAGTCACCTTAAAGTCCTCAAAGAAAATAAGAAAAAAATAATAATCCAAGTCTCAATTTGACATCACTTAAACGCCGCTCAACCCAGGTTCAGTCAAAAGAAAAATAAAGCCACAGATTTCTTCTTTGTTCAGGATGTCCTTTCAAGTCTTAATCAATTTATAATGCAAAAGAATTTCTCACCCAACCGATACACGCTCATTTAAATCCCTTTCTTTCCGGAGTTGTCCCGACTTCAGCAGCTTTAGAGGCTGCCTTTCTGCTTCCAGCAAAAGGGCTTCTCCCGGATCAAACCAGAGATTTTGCGATGTCTCTGGGATCCTGGGACTATGCCCTTCACAATCCCCGTCTCTACGGGACGGTTTAGGTCCGTTAGAACCGACCAGAGGCAAAAATATCAGCTGAGATCTCAGAGCCCCGAGATCGCAGCTGTAACACCGAGACGTAGCTATCTTTTTTATATACATAAGGGTGCACTTCCAAATAAACTTTGCATTAGAGAAATCTATCATTCTGTTTTTCTAACTATTGCCTCTGGAATGCAAATGATGTTTGAAGCTGGTATTTGGCTTTGCAGTATATCAATTTTCTAATTATACACTAAAACATATTTAAAAAATAAAGTCAGTGGGCAGGGAAACAGATTTGTTCTAAGGGAGTGTTGCTGGGCACAATGACATCTATAGGTTTCATATTGTAAACAAATATTTAATATTTTTTTTAATTAGAATATTCTGTTGCTGATATATCTATCTATCTATCTATCTATCTATCTATCTATCTATCTATCTATCTAATGAGGATGTGGATTCAGTTACCTCATTTTGGATATGTTGTATATGCTGTTAAAATAAAAGAGTTAGTTTATAATAGTTCATAAACTTTATCTATATATGTCATTCATCTTTAGGTTTTGGACAATATCCAAGACTCTGCTAAAAAGGAAGAGACTGTTTGCTAATAACAAAGAAAGAGGAATTTTTAGTGCAATGTGGATTAGATGCTTTTTATCTGAATTTTTTTTTCTAGGATGCCATGATGGATTTTTTAATAGAAGTTAGGATTTGAGGCTGGACATTTTTATTATAGTAACTGGCTTTTATTAATATTTAAAACACGCAGACATCTACTTTTGATTTCTGAAGCCACTTTTAAGGTAATCTATAAACTGCTTCTGATATAAAAGCAGTATGTAAAATGCTGTTTATAATTTAAAAAAGGAAAAATCTTTTTTTGCAAATAACAGAGGTAAAGCCCATGTCATACTGCACCAACGGATACAAAGAGGATGTAAAATGAACAAAAAAGTTTGCCATCCATTGGAAAATGCAATGCATCCGTTGTGTACTCATTGCATACATCTTTCATACGCTCTATCCATCAAACATCCATCTACTGCTATTTCATCTGCTCAAAAAGTTTTGAGCTGCAGAAAACTTTTTGAGCGGATGAACTTTATACCGCGTATGATTTACATCTGCAACACATACGGCCAACAAACGTTCTACATCCGTTGTCATCCGTTACATGTCCGATGTATCCTCTCGGCATCCTCTGGGCATCTGCGCAACTCACATCCACTGTAGCTGAAAATGGAAAGAGGGAGGAAGCGAAAGGAATGCGGAATGTCCACACAGCATTGGTAGCATGAACATAGAAAGGATAAAACCGGATGCAGCTTGTATAGAAAGCATTACAATGTACAGAACATTCTTATATGGGACGTATCTCAGATATTTAGGATGTCTGCAGGATGTCTAGAGTATGTGGAAGGACACCTAGCAGAAAACTGACATTTCCTATAAAAAGGGGGAGGAAATCACCTGGATCTCACTTTCAGTCCAGCAGCCCTGGTGTGCAGACCTCTTCAGCCTTGCTCTTGCTCTTCCACATCATCCATTCATCTCCACCATGGATCATCGCACACTCCTTTTGGTAGCCGCCATCATTCAACACTAGAACCAAGCCCTCTTCAGACAGTTTCACCTTTTCTACGCAAGGAGAAGGAGACGTCCAAGAGCTGTCTGGGTCTGAAGATGGATCAGGAGAAGAGTGGAGTTTAGACTCTATGACAAGCCGATGGTGGAGCTGAGGAATGAAGACCCTCGTGCATTCCAGAACTTCATGAGGATGCCACCAGACATGTTTGACAAAGTTGTGGAGTGTCTGAGGCCCAGGTTGACCAAGCCAAGCACCAACTTCCGTCCAAGCCTGGACCCTGGACTGAAGGTGGCACTGACTCTGTGCCACCTGGCCTCTGGGACCATACAGTATACCTGGAGGATGCCACACAACACCATCAGCATTGTGGTCAGAGAAGTGGTGCAGGCCATCATCGAAGAATATGTGGAGGAGTTCCTCCAGTGTCCCACCACTGAGGAAGGCTGGAGGAAACTTGCAGAGCAGTGGTATCAGAAGTGGAACTTTCCCCATACCATTGGAGCCATAGATGGGAAGCACATGTCCTGCAAAGCTCCACCCAACTCGGGGTCCAATTATTTCAACTACAAGGGCTTCTTCAGCATCATCCTCTTTGCCATGGTTGATGCTGACTACAAGCTCATGTACATCGCTGCTTCAGGCAACGGGTCAGCTTCAGATGCCCAGATATACAATGCCAGTGACCTAAAGGATGGGCTGGAATACAACCTCATCATGGATTTCCCAGATCCAGACCCCCTACTCAATTCCTACGAACATCAGCTTTACATCCCCGCTACATCCTCCCCACGTCCGTTCCATTCCATTGTTGTTGGCTCTGTTTATGCAAATTTGGGTAACTTTTGAGAGCAGATAACAACGGATGGAAAATTTGCTCATCTACTGTGTCCTTTTTACATACATTTTGCATCAGTTGGCTGGTGTGACCTAGCCTTAATTTTCTTAGGTAAACTTTATGACTTTATTAAAGAGGTGGAAAGAGGATGTAAAACGGACAAAAAAGCTTGCCATCCATTGGTTAATGCGATGTATCCATTCTGTACTCACTGCGTCCATTTTGCTTCCTCTCTATCCGTCCAGCATCCGTTTATTGACGTTTCATCCACTCAGAATGTTTTGAACTGCTCAAAACTTTTGTGCGGAAAATGTATCCAATGTGTCCATTCTGCATCCGCTAGGCATCTGCTAGGCATCCGTTCTGCATCCGTTCCACATCCGCTATATCTGCTAGGCATCCGCTGTGCATCAGCGGAACTCGCATCTGCTCAGACACAGGGAGGAAGCGGAACAGATGCAGAACGGATGCCTAGCGGATACAGCACGGAAACAAAGCATTTAAAACGGAAAAAACGTTCGCAGAGAGGATTTCTAGAGGATGCCTAGAGGATGCAAAGGGACACCTAGGGGAAAACCTATACTGCCGATAAAAAGGGGGAGTAACTCACCTGGATCTCACTTTCAGACCAGCAGACCAGCTGTGCAGACCTCTACAGCCTTCATCTGACTCTTGCTTTTCCACAGCATCCAGTCATGTCCACCGTGGATCATAACACAGTCCTTTTGGCAGCCAACATCCTTCTGCAACAGTGCGAAGCCATCTACAGGCTCTGTGAACTCTACTACAGGAATAAAAGGAGGCGGCCAAGAAGCATCTGGGTCTGAAGATGGATTGGGAGAAGAGCAGAGTACGGACTGTACAACAAGCTGATGGTGGAGCTCAGGAATGAAGACACTTGTGCATTCCAGAACTTCATGAGGATGCCTCCAGCCATGTTTGACGAAGTTGTGCAGCGGCTGACACCCAGGTTGACCAAGGCAAACACCAACTTCCGGCCCAGCCTGGAACCTGGGCTCAAGGTGGCACTCACTCTGCGCCACCTGGCCTCAGGGACCTCCTACAGGAGCATGCAGTACAGCTGGAGGGTGCCACACAACACCATCAGCATTGTGGTCAGAGAAGTGGTGCAGGCCATCATCGAAGAATACATGGAGGAGCTCCTCCAGTGCCCCTCCACTGAAGAAGGCTGGAAGAAAGTTGCAGAGCAGTGGTATCAGAGGTGGAACTTCTCCCACACCGTTAGAGCCATCGCTGGCAAGCACGTGGCCTGCAAAGCACCACCCAAGTCGGGATCCACTTATTTCAACTACAAGGGCTTCTTCAACATTGTCCTCTTCGCCATGGTCGATGCTGATTACAAGTTCATGTACATCGATGCTTCAGGCAACGTCTCATGTTCAGATGCCCAGGTATACAATGCCAGTGACCTCCAGGATGGGATGGAACGCAACCTCATCGTGGGCTTCCCAGATCCAGACCCCTTGCCCAATGACACGCAAGATGTGCCCTACTTCATCGTGGGGGATGACGCCTTCTCCCTCACAACCTACCTCATGAAGCCCTACACCTCCAGACTCCTCACCCGTAAAGAGAGGATCTTCAACTACAGGCTGTCCAGGGCAAGGCGGGTGGTGGAGAACGCCTTTGGCATCCTGGCCAACAGGTTCCCGGTACTTCTCACCACCATGCAGCATCGCCCACAGACCATGAGGAGGATTGTGGAAGCTTGCTGCATCCAGCACAATCTCATGCGCACCCGCTACCCATTCTTGCAGAACAGGCTCATGGACCTCCATGGGGACATGGAGCCTGGGAAATGGAGGCAAGGCCAAAACCTGATAGACACTGTGGATGTGCAAGGCCCCAACAGAGCCTCACGTGAAGGGAAGAAGCAGCGCAACCTCCTGAAACACTGGTGCAACTCTCCAGCTGGAGCAGTGGAGTGGCAAGACAGGATGATAGATGATTTATGGATGCTTCCTTCAACCTGTCTCATCACACGGATGAGATTGGGCCATGTATGTTGGGTGGCCCTACAACGATCAGGGCATTTAATAAAGAGTTGTGTTTGTGTTTACATGTGTGGATGATTATTACATTATTATTGATAATAAAGGGCCATAGGTGTGGCACCTGGGAGGGTGGACCATACAGTCCCACTATGCTTGCACTGGAGGTTTATCTATCCCACAGTTATTACCCATACCAAAGGTATCCCTGCTCATTCCACAGGTATCCCTGCCCATCCCACTGCTATCGTAACCCATCCCACAAGCATTCTTTTTTATTAAAAAAAAGAAATGAAGAAAGTGTGTGAATCAAAGATAGACTTTATTGAACAACAAGCTGTAAAAGAAAAATGACCCAAGTCAAGTGTCCAAATAAAGTCCACAGGTAGCCAGCCAGCCAGTCTCTTGCACTCCTCTTGGTCACTCGGAGGTGTGCCCAGTCTCAAAGGTGAAGTGTCCAGGTGCTGTGGAGGTGGCTGGTGCTGGAGTCCTGGTCTGAAGCACCATTGGGGTGCCTGGCCCTGAGAGGACAACAGGTGACGGTGTGTTGAGGAAGCTCTCGGACAGCTGGCTCAGCCCCGTGATGTTGAGAGCTCCTTCCTCCATGCCATGTGGTGTCAGCCCCAGTACCGAGGACAGATGTACTGAGGCCGGGCTTGGCTGTGGGGTGGAGGAAGGAGCAGTGTAGTGGGGCTGTCTGGTCTGCAGCTGGGTGAGGACTGGCGTTGGTGGCATCAGTGGCATGGGTGGCATCGCTGTCGTCGGTGGCATCATTGGTGTGGGTGGCATCTGTGGCATCAGTGGAACTGGTGGCAACAATGTCGCCCGAAGACTCTGTGCCTGGACTGGGAAGGGCTGCTGCCTGTGCTGCTGGACCTCCTGGTAGCCGTAGCCCTGGTAGGTGAGGGGCTGTGGGAAGCCTTGGAATGGGAGGGACATCACCTGGGATGGAGGAGCAGACCTGGACTGGGTGGGAGCAGGTTCCTCTGGATCTGGAGGGTTGTGAAGCAGCTCGGTGATCCGGTCCTTCACCACCTGGTACTGGGGTTCCTCCATGTCCCTGAGGGTCTGGTTGACATAGGTGAGGAAGGGCTTGCGGTTGGAGGATGAGGAGTCATTGTTGACCAGCTGAGAGAGGAGATCTATGCTGGTCTGGATGGTGTGCCTGATCTCCAGCAGGACAGCGTGGCTCTTCCCCTCCTGCTGTCTGGCTCTCTGCCTTTCTGTGGAGGTGGAGGTGGGGGTGGGGGTTGCGGGTATGGCTGTGGTGGACGTGCCGTCTCCTTTCTCCCACCGCACCAGGAAGTCCTCCACGCGCTCCACCACGGTTACAACACCTGTCCGCGGGTTCTCCATCATGGCACGCTCCACAGAAACCTGCCTGGAGACAGGGACTGACTCTCAGCCGGAAGAGGACTGGCTCTCAGCAGGCTGCTGGAGAGAGAGGGTAGACAGAGGGGCTCCTGGTGCTCCTCGGTGGCAGATCTCACCCTCCAGGAAGCTGCACCTGGCCATGACGTAGGTCTCTCTGTCCGTCAGCTTAACCGCGGCCTGGCCAGATTTATTCAGGTGCAGCTTCCCGCACCAGGTGTGCATGTGCTTCCACCAGCCGAGGAGCACCTCCAAAGTGTAGCTCATACTCTCCGCCTTCTCTCTCCAAGCAGCATGCTTCCGCTTGGTGTCCCTGTACAGCTGGTGTCCCTTCCGTCACAGATAGTCATTCTCTCTCAGCCATTCCAGCACCTCATCCTCATGTTCCTCCTCAATGGAGTATTGCCTCCTCTCCCATTGTCGCATACACCTCTTCCTCCCTTTGGCAGGACAAGATGGGCCCTCATCAGAGGGGCTCCCAGGTAGTAGGGGCTGTTCTTCCACACCACCACCACCAGCAGCACCAGCAGGATCATCATCATCATCATCACCATCAGGATCATAATCATCATCATCATCATCATCATCATCAGCAGCAGCAGCAGCATCACCAGCAGGATCAGCAGCAGCAGCACCACCACCACCAGCAGCACCAGCAGGATCAGCATCAGCATCAGCATCAGCATCAGCAGAGTAAGCACCAGCAGTGCCAGCAAGACCAGGACCACGAGCAGGACCAGGAGCATGAGCAGTACAAGCAAGTCCAGGAGCACGAGCAGGACCAGCAGGACCAGCAGGACCAGGGGCAGCTTCAGCAGAGTAAGCACCAGCAGAAGCACCACCGCCAGGAGCAACTTCAGCAGAAGCTCCAGCACCAGAAGAGCGAGCCCCAGCAGCAGAAGCCCCAGCAGAAGCAGAGTCAGGGACAGGGGGTGGGAGGGTGGCCCTGTCCCTCTTGCCAGGGATGGTGGCAGGTTGCTGAGGCTTTCGCTTCTTCCCCATGATTGTGAGGTTGCTGGCTGGCAGGGAGGCTGGCAGGCACCAAGGCTTGCAGGAAGGCTGGCACCAAGGCTGGCAGGAAGGCTGGCACGCAGGTAGGCATGAATGCTTGCAGGCAGGTAGGCACCAAGGCTGGAAGGAAGGCTGGCAGGAAGCCTGGCAGGAAGCCTGGCAGCGAGGCAGGCAGACAGGCAGGCACCAAGGCTGGCAGGCAGACTGGCTGGCAGGGAGGCTGGAAGGCAGGCTGGCAGCAAGGCTGGCAGGCAGGCAGAGAGCAAGGCTGGCAGGGAGTCTGGCCAGGAGGCTGGGAGGCAGGCTGGGAGGCAGGCTGGCAGCAAGGCTTGCAGCAAGGCTTGCAGGCAGGCATGCAGGCAGGGCAGGCAAGGCAGTCAATCCGTCTGGCAGCAGGTCTTTCCATTGAATGGTGATCTGCTTGGGAGCTGCTTCCCTTTATATCCGCAGGGCTTATGCAATGCTTCCCCCCCGCATGCGCAATTAACGCTGTGCATACGTTAGGCTTCCGCTCTGCATCCGCTTCATCCGCTGTGCATCCGCTAGGCTTCTGCTCTGCATCCGCTTTATCCGCTGTGCATCCGCTGTATCCGTTCCGCATCCACTTTGTTGAGGTCCCCCAGAAGCCTAGCGGATGTGCCATCCTCTCCCATCCACTTCCATCCGCTGGGCTTCCGTTCCGCATCCGCTTTCCATCCGCTCTGCGTCCTCCCCGCATCCGTTTCTTTTTGTGTTATCTGTTCCGGTTATGCAAATTTTTGCCCCCTTTGAGAGCGGATAACAATGGATGGAACATTTTGCTCGTCCGTTGTGTCCTTTTTACTAATGTTTTGCATCCGTTGGGCAGTGTGACAGGGCCTTAAATAAGCAAAATGAACCAAGTAAACTGTATTAAGTGTTTTAAGCAAAGATAACCTTTGTTAACTTTCTTAGGTAAACTTTATGACTTTATTAAAAAAGCAAAATGAACCAAGTAAAGTGTCTTAAGCAAAGAAGTACAACTCAGTCTCTGACACAATTCTCAGTCACTCTGAGTCATGGCCATGGTCTCAGCTGTTAAGCGGGCAGGGACTGTGGAGGTGGCTGTGGCTTGAGTGCTGGTCTGAGGCACCATTGGGGTGCTTGGCCCTGAGGATACAACAGGGGATGGTGTGTTCAGGAAGCTATCCGAGAGCTGACTCAGTCCCGTGAGGTTGAGAGGCCCTTCAATGAGGACTTGAAATGTCAGGCCCAATACTGATGACAGATTGTCCGTAGACGGGCTTGGCTGTGGGGTGGAGGAAGGAGGACTGTAGTGGGGCTGTCTGGTCTGCAGCTGAGTGAGGAGTGGCGTCTGTGGCGTCCGATGAACCTGGGCCTGAACTGGGAAGTTCTGCTTCTGCTGTGGGAAGTCCTGGTAGTCATAGCCTTGGTAGATGAGGGGCTGTTGAAAGCCGTGGAAGGGTTGTGACATCGCCTGGGGTGGAGGAGCAGACCTGGACTTGGTAGGAGCAGCTTCAGCTGGGCCTTGAGGGTTGTGAAGAAGTGCTGTGATCTTCTGCTTCATTACCTGGTACTGGGCCTTGGGCAGGTCCCTCAGGGTCTGGCTCACATAGGTGATCAAGGGCTTCCAGCCCGAGGATGGTATGTCGCAATGGACCAGCTGAGAGAGAAGTTCTGTGTTGGTCTTCATTGTGTCCTTGATCTCCAACAACACACTGTGGTCGTGGCCCTCCAGTCTGCCTCTCTGCCTGCATCCTTTGGAGCTCGGGGTGGGGGTGGGAGTGGGTTGACCTCTGGTGGCTGCTGCTTCTTCCTCCATTTGTGACAGCAGGGCATCATCCTCCACTGCACCCTCCATGTCTGCGGAGTGCATGGGGAGTGCAGCTGTCGGGGGGTCTCTGCTATGGGGCCCTCTGAAGACACATGCCTGGACAGGCTCGCTGGCTCCTGGCTGGAAGAGGACTGGCTGTCTGTGGGCTGTCTGAGGGAGAGGGGTCTCAGAGGGGCTGCTCCTCGGTGGCGGATCTCACCCTCCAGGAAACAGCACTTGGCCATGACGTACATCTCTCAGTCAGTGAGCTTGACAGCAGCCTGCCTGGGTTTTTTGAGGTGTAGCTTGCCATACCAGGTGTGCATGTGCTTCCGCCATCCTAGGAGTACTTCTGCAGTATACCCCAGGCTCTCTGCCTTGTCTCTGAAAGCTCCCTGCTTCTTCTTGGTGCCCCAATACAGTCTGTGCCCCTTTCTGCAGAGGTACTCATTCTCCCTCAGCCATTCCAGCACCTCATCCTCATGATTCTCAGAAACGGTGTATTGTTTCCTCTCTCACTTCTCCTTCCCTCGCCTCTTCCTCCCTCTGGCAGGGGCTTCAGCAGGGCCTTCAGGTGCTTGAGCAGCAGGGCCTTCATGGGCTTGAGCAGCAGGGCCTTCAGGGGCTTGAGCAGCAGGGCCTTTAGCAGCAAGGCTTTGAGGGCCTTGGGGCTGGTCCACCACAGCAGCAGCAGCAGGAGCAGCTTCAGAGTCAGTGCCAGGGGGTACGATGCTCATTCTGGCCTTCTTCACTTCGCGAGGGTTTGAACAAGTAGGCACGGGCTTCCTCTTCTTGCCTGACAGACGAACTATGGTGTTCCTGCAAGATGTATGTGGCAGCACGTCTTTCCCCAGTATGCTGACTGCGTGCATGCTGCATCCTTTTATATCCATGGAGCTGGGGCAATTCATACTCCCCGCATGCGCAATGAACGCTTTGCATCTGATATACATCTGTGCGACATCCCCTGTTTCCTATAGGCATCCGTGATGCATCCGCTTCATCCGCTATGCATCTGCCCCTTCCGCTATGCGTCCGCTTTGAAATTCTCCCCCGGAATCCCTTCGGAGATGTCATCCGCTTCCATCCACTTTCATCTGCTAGGCTTCCTATGAACATCCATTTAACATGCTCGCTACATTGTACCCACGTCTGTTCTTTTCCGTTTTTTTCCATTCTGTTTATGGAAATTTTTGCCACTTTTGGGAGCGGATGACAACAGATGGAGCCACCCCCAAAATTTTGCTTGTCCGCTGTGTCCTTTATGCATATGTTTTGCGTCCATCAGCCAGTGGGACCGGGCCTTAAGTATCCGCCTGTGGGGAGGAGCTCAAATGTTACAGAGTGCTGTTGGGTTGGGATGGGTTATAAGCAGGAAGGCATTAGATTGACCCTATGGTGAGTCATAAGAGTGAATGACCAAAGCTCCACTGCAGCCATTTTAATTTTGAAATGAGATCTTATGTAGCTTTTGGGGTTGGATATGTCATAACAATTTCTAACAATTCATTAAATTGATATCATACCTCAAGGATTACCTGTCAAATTACACAGCAAGGTTTTAGTTGTTACATTCAATGCAATCAGTCCACAGAAATTCAGTTGCTTAAGAATCATTCAGGTTTATTTCATATTTGTAGTGCTCAATGATGCCCAGTGAACCATGCTACCAAGTAAAGTGTTAAAAGTAAAATAACATGCCTGGATATGCTATTGTGCACTTTTTCTCTACTCCCTTGCGATATCAATGATAGTTTATTTATTTTATTTATTTATTTGATTTGTCAATTGCTTACAGGATAATAGGTATAAGTATAAACATGAGTAAGAATACAGGAAATAGGTATGAATAAATGGGGACAATAGGACAAGGACGGGAGGCACGATGGTACACTTATGCAAGCCCCTTACAGACCTCTTAGGAATGGGGTGAGGTCAATAGTGGATAGTTTGAGGTTAAAGGGGTGGGGGTTTGAGGATGTAACAACAGAGTCAGGGAGTACCTTCCAGGCATTGACCACTCCGTTGCTGAAATCGTACTTTCTGCAATCAAGGTTGGAGCAGTTAACATTGAGTTTGTATCTGTTGTATGCTCTTGTATTGTTGCGGTTGAAGCTGAAATAATCATTGACTTGTAGGACATTGTAGCAGATAATTTTGTGTACTACGCTTAAGTCCAACCATAGGTGGCATATTTCAAGATTGTCCAAGCCCAAAATTTCAAGCCTGGTGATAGGGTGTTCTGTTGTGAGCAGAGGAGTATAGTACTCGTCTCGTGAAATACTTCTGGACTTGCTCAATTGTATTAATGTCCGATATGCAGTGTGGATTCCGGACAGATGAGCTATATTCGTGTATTGGTCTAGCAAATGTTTTGTATGTCCTAGTTAGCAATTCAATATTTCCAGAGGAGAAGCTCCATAAGATTAGATTTACAACTCTTAATGCCTTTTTGGCAATGCTGTTACAGTGAGCTCTGGTGCTTAGATCATTAGATATGAGTACTCCGAGGTCCTTGACAGAGTGAAGGTCATCAATGAGGTCATAACCGCCTAACTTGTATTTGGTGTATTGATTTTTTTTACCAATGTGTAGGACAGAGCATTTGTTGGTCAAATTTGGAGTTGCCAAATGTTTGACCATTCAGACACATAATAAAGGTCACTTTGAAGAACAGTAGCATTGTCGGTGGTGTTGAGTAGTCCCATAGTGTTTCTCTTCTCCATGGTCACAAGCACACACATATCATGGCACAAGCAGTAACAGAGCAATAACAAAGCAAACAATATCTTTTGGCTTTAAGAAGGCAAATATATCCTTGTACTCCCTCCAAAATTGTAAACCTAATTTGGAGATGTAGTAGGAGCTCCCCCACAGACAGGAAAACCATGAAGACTATAACTTATGAAAATACATTGCAAAGAACAATAATGGTATCCTGGAAATTTATATAGTGATTCAATTGTTACTTTGAATGTAATCAAATGTTCTAGTTTTAAAATAGTTAAGAATAGATACTCAACCTTACTAATCATATTTATAGTGATAGATGGAATTAAATATTGATTCAATAAAATAAAATGCAATTTCTATTTTAATTTAGGTAATATTCAATAAACAATTTAAGGGTGGTTTATTTTGTTACAGGTCTCCATGATCCATATTAATGGCATATCAAATATTTTGAAATATTAGCTCAGCTGGAATCCTTTTCTTACAGAGAGTCTATTCTGTTGTTACAATGGGAACATCTTCTATAAATATTATTCTCTGGTAGCTAAAAATGTTTAGGCTTCTATGGAGGTTCCTCTCATTTGAAATCTTGACTGTAATGAAATCACAAATATAATTAGGAAAAATAAAGTTATTGCTATTTTCTGCTTTGAGTATACATTTTTTCTATTATAATTCATAACTAAAAGACCGGAAAGGGAGGAAAGTTTCCACTAAACAAAATTCAGTGACTGTTTGTTGCATCTATAATATTGCATACATGTTAAATAGCCAACTGTAGCACATAAATTGAAAGCAAGGACAATGGTGATAATCTGGAATCTTCCTGGAAAAACTGGTAATTAATCTCAGTTTTGCTTATTTTTTTACAGTAAGCTAGAATAATTGCTATTCTGTTTCAGCATATTGAAATGTAAAACAACAGACAGCTATGAGGTGAGGTGTTCTAGTTTCCCAGATTTCTCATACTACTTAGGAAGGCAGGAAATAATTGAAGTAGGCAAAAAGAATACAAAGGCCACAGCATAAAAAAGCAGATATTGTTGCTGAAAAAAAAAGATACAGTAATGATTTCTATTAAGTGTTTTTGTCTGATTCATATTGACCAGTTCTTCTGGAAGGCATCAATCTAAAATTGGTGGAGATTTCTAAAGCGCAATTCCAGTCATCCACAGATAAACTTCCCACCTGCTTAAAAAGAAGTATTAGACCAGAGAAATCAATTAACAGAAATAGCAGAGGTGTCCAGAAAAGAAGTCAAAAAGTTAAAATGATACTCTCATTTTAATCATGTGGTTAACGTCCAACCATTTTTATGTGCGTCATTAGGTACAAGCCTTCAATTACAACGTTATATATGATTGCAGGTTTGTCAAGAAGGAAAGACCAATTTCTGGTTTATTTTTAGTAGTCTGTAAGGCAGTTATTAAAAGTATAATTGAATGCTCCTGGTATATCACAATTACTGCATTTGTTTTAACTTTTCTTCTTCCTAAAAATTCAATATACAGTTTAATATGCACACAAATAAATATAGCACAAGCATTACATTTAGAGTGTTAATTCCTAAAATATAACATCATGTATATTTAAATAATTGATTTGTTCATGTCTGATTCCAACCATAAAATATGTAATTTTATATAATATGAAGGCTACACTTCACTTTAAAGACCTTTTATAAAAGCATTGCTGAAATTCAAAGAAAAGATGCTGGATAAATTAACTTTTCTAGATTTATATTCTAATTGTCTGTTCATATATAGCCAGTAATGAGAAGCAACGCTAATCTAATAACAATCCAAGGTTCTGTAGAAGAAATATCAACCAGGGTCACTGTGTCTGAATATGAGTCATTTCAGGAAGCTAAAAAAAGAATAAGACATGAGAGCCAAATATATTAATCTCTGGGAAAAAGAAGCCTTATGGGAAACATGACAAACTTTATTAGTAAAAACTTTATACCCATGGCTTCTTTAACTGTAGAAAGTAAACTTCAGTTTGGGTAGACCTTATCAAACAGGATCCTGGGATTTCAATTTTTATGCCATTCATATAAAAAGTGACATTAAGTTTACATTTGCAATGTTTTTAAAGGACTAATGCCAAGTAATGTATCTGATAAGTCCTCTCTTGCTTTGGGGAATAATCATAGTGGAACATTTTGTGTCAGCACTATAATAAAGTATTTGTTGGATTACCGGATAAATAGTGGAGAATTATTCATTTTTTTAAAAAATGTAAATATATTTACATGTACTATATTTTTATAGTGTTTGTACTCTAAGATTTACTGCACTTTCCATCCTGTCATTTACTGGACAGAATTTACTGGCTCAGGACAAATGTAAAAGAAAATGTAGCTGAAGTCAAAATAAAAACTGTGTGTAGATGCTTCTAGGTTCAGTGCTCTACATGTCAGTTCCTTTTCAAACTAAAGTGTAAGCACTGTTATCTAATTTATAAGTGAAGAACAACAGCATATAGTTATTCTCTTAATAACTCCCAAATCCTTTATTTTAGGATTAAGGTACATGCTATACTAGCTTTCTTTGATCTTCCAGATATGCTGGACTAGAAATCCCAGGTAACACTGGATGTTATGGCAGTTGTAATCCAATACAGTCCTCAATTTACGACCATAATTGAGTCCAAAATTTATGTTGTTAAGTGAAAAATTTGTTAAGTTTTGCCCCATTTTATAATTTTTCTGGACATATTTGTTAAGTGAATCACTGCAGTTATTAAATTAGTAACATGGTTGTTAAGTGAATCTTGCTTCCCCATTGATTTTTTCTGGTCAGAAGGAGATCACATGACTCTGGGACACTGCAATCATCATAAATATGAATCAGTTGTCAAGCATCTGAATATAAATCATGACCCTAGGGTCATGTTACAATGGTCATAAGTGGGAAAAATGGTCATGTCACTTTTTCATGGCCGTTGTAACTTTGAACAGTCAGTAAATGAACTTTTATAAGTTGAGAGCTATCTGTATATTTAGGAAGTTCCAACTTGGAGAAACATTAGCACTGTAAAAAAAAAAAAAAGCACACAAATTGCCTCCTTTAACCTTGGAAAAAGCAGCTATAGAACTCCAGTGGTCAATACATTTTCACAATTTTTCTTCTGAAAATTAAATTTTGTAAAGAGGAAGCCTGCACAAGAATACCAATGTTTCAGAAATAAGAAAAAATACTTAGAAAATCTAAAAGTAATAGTAGTAATCATATGGCAGTGCCTTGGTCACTTTAGGCTAAAAATTTTCACTTGAAACTGTATTATTAAAACAAATAAAATATCTAGGTATTAATATTCATACAAAAATAGAATATTCTTCACATTGTTTGGAACTTTTTTCACAAGGCATAATTAACTTGTGTAGTTTGCTTGAAGCAGGGTGCAAGATTTTTGTGGCTAGCCATTTTGGGGGAAGAAGGCCATAAAGTAGCTAATGGAGGAATATAGTATTAAAGGGAAATATGGAGGTTATTCTTTAAAAAAAACTTATTTCTTTTTAAAACTTAAAACAGTATCATTCCTGAACACGTTGACTTTAGATCAATGTCTCTTTAATGGCTATACTAAAGGGTAGGTTCATAGACTGGAAGTTCATCTTAGACCCATCATTACATGTATCACCTATCAATTATGAAACTATTTGAGTAGAGAATGTCATGCAACATTAATAATTCTAATAAACTTTTCTAATTACATTGTTTAATTGGACACCAAATAGATAGGAAATTGGAGAAAGGAGAAAGAAGCCATATTTTATTTTAATGGCTACCAGTTTCATCACTTTGTAGGTAGATTGCAGCCTGTTAATTTAATGTACTGCAGCATAATCATGACAAAGACCTTTAAAAGATTAAGGGCATGAGACAAGACAATAATCATTTCCACTAATGATAAATAGAAAACATGCAACAGTAAATATTTGAATGGAACGATCTGCCAATATTGCGAGATCGATGCCCAGATTTAAACAAACTATCAGAGCACTTATGAAGTTAATTAAAATAGCAGTATTTGAAGAAAGCCCTGTACTTAACAGCACCATTGAATCTCCTAGGAAAAAGGAGGAAAGAGATATATAAAATATTCATATTCATAATAAGGTATGACTACAGTTTCACACTATTAAGCCCATGTCACACTGCCCAACGGATGCAAAAAGAACACAACGGACGAGCAAAATGTTCCATCTGTTGTTATCCGCTCTCAAAAGGGGCAAAAATTTGCATAACTGGAGTGGATAACATGGAAAGGAACGGACGTGGGGAGGACGCAGAGCGGATGTATAGAGGATGCAGAGCGGATGTATAAAGGATGCATAGAGGATTCGTAGAGGATGCGTAGAGGATGCAGAGCGGATGCATAGAGGATGCGTAGAGCAGATAAGCTGCATCCGCTTTCATCCTTTCTCCATCCGTGCTACTAACGCTGCGCATCCGTTCTGCTTCCTCCCTCCGTCCGTTTACTGCTGGAACGGATTTGAGTTGTGCGGATGCACAGCGGATGCCTAGCGGATATAGCAGATGTGTAATGGATGCAGAACGGATGTCCCCGTATGCCTAGAGGATGCAGAACGGATGCATTGGATACATTTTCCGCGCAAAAGTTTTAGGCAGCCCAAAACTTTCTGAGTGGATGAAACGTCAATAAATGGATGCTGGACGGATAGAGAAGAAGAAAAACGGAGGCAGTGACTACATCGCATTAACCAACAGATGGCAAGCTTTTTTGTCCGTTTTACATCCTCTTTGCATCCGTTGGTGCAGTGTGACATGGGCTTTAGTTACAAGTTCCTTTTGCCAAATATTACTTTCATACTTTCATATTACTTTCAAATATTACTTTCATTACTTTCATAATATTAATTTCATAATGCTGATATTGTCCAGCTTTGTAAGTACAAGTAGTCCTTGACTAACGATCACAGTTAAACCCAAAATTTCTATCGCTAAGCAAGATAGTTAAGTAAGTTTTTCCAACTTTTCTTTCCATTGTTGTAGGAAAATCAATGAAGTTATTAAGTGAATTGTTTGGTCATTAAGTGAATCTGACCTACCCATTTACTTTGCTTATCACAAACTGACGGGGAATAGTACCAGTGGTGATTTCATGTCCTCAGGTCAGTGCAATCGTCATAAATATATGTCAGTTGCCAAGTATCCAAATTTTGATCATGTGTCCATAGGGATGCTCCAATGGTTGTAAAAGTGAAAACTGGTCATAAATTACTTTTTTCCAAGTTGGGCAAAGATTACCTGTAGAATGAAGACAGGAAAGTGCAAAAGAAGAACTTGTAAAATGAATGTGCATTTAATGGGTTTTTCAAATGTTGGATCCCAGGCATTCTACATGTTATGGCAGCAAAACACCCATGCCTTTTATTCAGTTTTAGTATCTAATAGATGCCACAAGATAGTAACCAAAATGTATTCTTTGTTAGCATAGAATAATAAAAGGTATAAAAGGAAACACACTAGTGAAGAGAAAAAAAATCCTCTTCAGGCTTTCATCTGAACATGTGATGATTTTAAAATGGGAAGAAGACAATTTCTGAAAGTTTCTAAGATTTCTATGATCTTTTTGCAAATTACCCGAAGGCCTGCACTCACATGTATTATTATAATTCTTCTCAACTCCTAGCTGGATATGTATTGGGTAGGAAAATGTCAAAATGATGGAATATGTAAGTGATGATGTTGTTATCTGGTGTTACCTAGCTGGGTAATGAAATATCTACAAGCAAAAAACCCAGGTAAGAATTCCACGTGCGAAGTAATTACTATAAGCAAGGATTTAAGAAGAGATGATTTTATTAAAAAAGTAGTAGCCAGATGGTTAATTGTAACATTCTACCTGCCACAACATCTTGAAGTTAATAGTTTCTATGGGGTACGTATTGATGTGATTTCCATATCTTATGATGTTAACCATTGACCTGAGTTATTTATCTAAATCAGTGGTGGGATTCAAAATTCTTTACTACCAGTTCTATGGTCATGGCTTGGTGGGTAGGGCAGGGGAAGGATACTGTAAAATCTCCAGTCAGGAGTGGTATTTACCAGTTCCCTGAACTATTCAAAATTTTTGCTGAAATTTTACTGGTGCTCTAGAACTGGTCAGAACCTGCTGAATATCACCTCTGATCTAAATGTGACAATATGTCTTATTAAAGTCATAAAAGTCCACATAAATAACAACTCACAATCCCTATGAAAAAAGATGGAAAGATGGAAAAGTTACATGTAATTTGCTACATGTATATATACATGTATATATTTTTATAACGAAAATCCAAGACAGAGAACAAGAGAACGGCAAAGCTCTCCTCCCATATAAAAAAGGCACGACAGACAAAATCAGCAAGATCCTCCAAAAACACAAGATTAAAACAGCATTCTGCATAAACAGAAAAATATCCACCATCCTAAGAAACCCTAAAGACAAAATCAAATTGGAAAACCCAGGAGTATACAAAATCCCTTGCACAGCGTGACCCACCACATATATTGGACAAACTAACAGAAAAATAAGTGCACGCATTGAACAATACAAGAACTCAATCAAAAAAGAAGAACCTACCTCTACCCTGATCCAACACTTCAAAGCCACAGGACATGAGATTGACTTTAAAAATACCAGAACTATCACCAAAACCGACAGATACCAGAACTATCACCAAAACAACAGAATAATCAGAGAAGCCATAGAAATAAAAAAACGCCCACACAGCATGAATAAATGAGATGATACCTCCTGCCTATCAGCCATTTGGAAACTCACCCTCATTAACAAATGAGTATCTAACATGAAGAATGACACCAGACCAAGACCCATGTGGGCCACACAAGATGCTACCAACACACTTCCACATAGAAAGCAGACTCACACCCACACAGAAAATGAGACACAATCATGGACCAGAAGCCGTACCACAGCTGCATCACTACCCACTTCAAACTCCTCCAACCCATACATGAAGAGAATTGACACCCACCATGAAGATGTAGCATGGCCACGAACGTGAAGCCAAACAATGGGATCACAGCTCACCAGCTCAAATCCCTCAGCACTGAGACTAACCTGAGCAAAACCAAGCCCCCAACTGAACAGAATGCACCCCCAGCCAATCATAACACAGCCAACCCCCAACAAATCAGAATGCCCCCACCCAATCAGAATACAGCCAAGTCCCCACCCAATCAAGTCACATCCCCACTAGCAGTTAAAAAGAAGCAGCTGCAAGATAACATTACTCCAAGAAGTACAAAGCCGAAGACACAAGCCTGAAGATGATGAATGAGACATCATTGAAACGTCGCCTAGATACTTCCAATTTTACGTGAGAGAAAACCCAAATAACCAAATATATATATATATAATATAAATATATAAAAAACAAATATGTATATATAACCAAATATATATATATATAACATATTGATACATAAAAAACAAATATGTATATAGTCCAACACATGAAAACCACAGGTCACAACATCAACTTCAATGGCACTAAAACCCTAGCTACTATAGAAAACCCCAGCCACAGAATCATCAGAGAAGCCATAGAGATTGAAAAAAGACCTGACAGCATGAATAGAAGAGATGATTCCACCAGACTGTCAATCATTTGGAAGCATGCACTCTCAAATAGAAAGATCTCCATGCCACAAGCCAGGCAAACACCTGGGCAAAAACAG
>BLBF01000043.1:353132-369590 GCA_015471245.1 Laticauda colubrina | reverse complement strand
ATTCTGATTGGCTGGGAGCCTGGATCTGTGTTCATTGGACTTGGAGTTTGATTGATTGGTGTTTCTGGTTTCTTCTGTCTGTTTTGTGGCTTTGATTGGCTGGCAACACTCTGTTCTTGTGTTGGAGACTTTCAGTGCAGCTTGGCTCCGTGTGAAGGGATGGCTGCTCTTCATTAGCAAACTGCTATTCATTAGCAAGCTGGGTTTCACCTGGGTGCCTGGTGGGGGGTGTTTGGGTTGGAGCTATCAGAGGGAGTCTGTTTTTGCCCAGGTGTTTGCCTGGCTTGTGGCATGGAGATCTTTCTATTTGAGAGTGCAGGCTTCCAAATGATTGACAGTCTGGTGGAATCATCTCTTCTATTCATGCTGTCAGGTCTTTTTTCAATCTCTATGGCTTCTCTGATGATTCTGTGGCTGGGGTTTTCTATAGTGGCTAGGGTTTTAGTGCCATTGAAGTTGATGTTGTGACCTGTGGTTTTCATGTGTTGGACTAGTGAGGAGGTGTGTTCCAGCTTTTTTACTGCATTTTTGTGTTCATCTAGGCGGGTACTTATTCTTCTATTGGTCTGTCCAATGTATGTGGCCGAGCATGATGTACAGGGAATTTCGTATATGCCTTGGTTTTCCAGGTCAATTTTATCTTTGGGGTTTCTAAGGATGCCTGCTATTTTTTTGTCTGTTTTGAAGGCAGTCTTGATGTGATGCCTGTGTAGTATCTTACTGATTTTGTCTGTAGTACCTCTTATGTAGGACAAGACAGCTGTTCCATAGGTCTGTTGATCTTTTAGGTCTCTGTTATGTCTTGGTGTGTTTTTGTGGATTAAGCTGGTGATTTTGTTTTTGTGGAAGCCGTTGGCTGTCAGTACTTTAGTCAGGGTGCATAGTTCAGTCTTTATATGTGTCTCGTCTGCCAGGCATTTCGTTCTGGTGATTCATGTTTTAGCCACAGAATTTATCTGTGCTGGGTGGTGGTGGGATTGGGCATTGAGGTAGCGGTTGGTGTGTGCTTTCTTCTGATATATGGTGTGTCCTAGTGTGCCATCTGTTCTTTTGTAGATTAGTACATCTAGGAATTGTAGTTGTTTGTTTATTTCCGTTTCCATGGTGAACTTGATTTTGGGGTGTGCTGTTTAGGTGTGTTAGGAAATTGTTTAGGTTTTCTTTTCCATGGGGCCAAATCACAAATGTGTCATCGATGTATCTTAGCCATAGTTTGGGTTTGTGGGTGGCATTAGCCAGGGCTCTGGATTCGAATACTTCCATGAACAGGTTTGCAATGACGGGTGACAGTGGTGATCCCACAGGGGCTCCTTCAATTTGCTTGTATCTTTGTCCTTTGTATATGAAATATGTGTTGGCTAAGCAGTGTTCTGTTAGTTCCATGAAGTGTTTAGCTGGTTGGTATTTATTTTTGATGATTTCAAGAGTTTCTTTTATCGGGACTTACCTGGGGCATTTTGCTTTTTAATAAAGTCATACAATTTGTTATTAATAAAGGTTATCTTTGCTTCACACACTTGGTTCATTTTTTTTACTTAATAAAGTGTTGGAGAAAACTTTGAAAAAAGGGTTAAGCCTTTGCATACTTGTGGGATGGGTAAGGATAGCTGTGGGATGGATAGCTGTGGGATGGGTAAGGATAGCTGTGGGATGGATAGCTGTTTGATGGGTAGGGATAACTGTGGGGTGGATAGCTGTGGGATGGGTAAGGATAGCTGTCGGATAGATAAATCTCCAGGGCAAGCATAGTGGGACTGTATGGTCCACTCTCCCAGCTGCCACACATATGGCCCTTTATTATCAATAACATTTTAATCATTGATCCACATATTTCAACATAAACACAACTCTTTATTAATACCCTATTCATTGTAAGGCAACTCAACATACATGGAACAATCTTATCAGTGTGGTCAGACAGGCTGAAGGATCCATTAAGCATCTACCATCCTGTCTTGCCACTCCACTGCTCCAGCTGGGGAGTTGCACCAGTGTTTCAGGAGGTTGTGCTGCTTCTTCCCTTCACATGAAGCTTTGTTGGCGCCTTGCACATCCACAGTGTCTATCAGGTTTAGTCCTTGCCTCCATTCACCAGGCTCCATGTCCCGATTGCCTTGTTGGTGGTTCACAAGCCTGTTCTGCAACATTGGGTTGCGGGTGCGCATGATATTGTGCAGGATGCAGCAAGCTTCCACGATGCTCCTCACGGTCTGTGGGCGATGCTGCATGTTGGTGAGAAGTATCTGGAACATGTTGGCCAGGATGCCAAAGGCATTCTCCACCACCCGTCTCGCCCTGGACAGCCTGTAGTTTAAGATCCTCCCCTCACGGGTGAGTTATCTGGAAGTGTAGGGCTTCATGAGGTAGATTCTGAGGGACAAGGCGTCATCATCCATGATGAAGTAGGGCACATCTTGTGTGTCGTTGGGTAGGGGGTCTGGATCTGGAAAACCCATGATGAGGTTGCATTCCAGTCCATCCTTGAGGTCACTGGCGTTGTATATCTGGGCACCTGAAGCTGACCTGTTGCCTGAAGCATCGATGTACATGAACTTGTAGTCAGCATCAACCATAGCAAAGAGGATGATGCTGAAGAAGCCCTTGTAGTTGAAATAATTGGACACTGAGTTGGCTGCAGCTTTGCAGGCCACATGCTTCCCATCTATGGCTCCAATGGGAGAAGTTCTATGGCTCCAATGGGTGAAGTTCCACCACTGATACCACTGCTCTGCAAGTTTCCTCCAGCCTTCTTCAGTGGTGGGGAATGGAGGAGCTCCTCCATGTATTCTTTGATGATGGCCTGCACCACTTCTCTGACCACTTTGCTGATGCTGTTGTGTGGTACTTTCTAGGCATACTGCATGTTTCTGTACGTGGTCCCAGAGGCTAGGTGCCATAGAGTCAGTGCCACCTTCAGTCCAGGGTCCAGGCTGGGATGGAAGTTGGTGTTTGTCTTGGTCAACCTGGGGCTCAGATGCTCCACCACTTCGTCAAACATGGCTGGTGGCGTCCTTATGAAGTGCTGGAATGCACGAGTGTCTTCATTCCTCAGCTCCACCATCAGCTTATCATAGAGTCCAAATTCCGCTCTTTTCCTGATCCATCGTTGGACCCTGACAGTTCTTGAACGTCTCCTTCTTCTCTTTGCGTAGAAAAGGTGAAACAGTCTGAAGAGGGCTTGGTTCTGGTGTTGAATGATGGCGGCTACCAAAAGGAGTGTGCGATGATCCATGGTGGTGATCAATGCATGCTGTTGAAGAGCAAGAGCAAGGCTGAAGAGGTCTGCACACCAGGGCTGCTGGACTGAAAGTGAGATCCAGGTGATTTTCTCCCCCTTTTTATAGGAAATGTCGGTTTTCCACTAGGTGTCCTTGCACATCCTCTAGGCATCCTCCAGACATCCTAAATATCCGAGATTCATCCCATATACAAACATTTTGTCTGTTTTAATGCTTTCTATACGAGCTACATCCACTTTCATCCTTTCTATGTCTGTGCTACTAACGCTGTGTGGACGTTCGGCGTACCTTTCACTTCCTCCCTCTTTCTGCTTTCCGCTGGAGCGGATGTGAGTTGTGCGGATGGCCAGAGGATGCGCAGAGGATATTTCGGACTTGTAACGGATGACAATGGACATAGAACATTTTTTGCCCATATGTGTCGTGGTTGTAGATCGTATGTGGCAGAAAGTTCATCCGCTCAAAACGTTTTGTGCAGCTCAAAACTTTTTGAGCAGATGAAATAGCAGTAGATGGGTGTTTGACGGATAGAGCGTATGAAGCACGTATGCAGTGAGTACACAATGGATGCATCACGTTTTCCAACGGATGGCAAGCTTTTTTGTCCATTTTACATCCTCTTTGCATCCGTTGGTTCAGTGTGACAGGGGCTTTTATAAAGGTTTTCTTTGCTTTAGACACTTGGTTCATTTTTTTTACTTAATAAAGTGTTTTTGAAAATTTGAAGAAAATGGCTAAGCCTTTGCATGCTTGTGGGATAGATAAGGATAGTTGTGGGATAGATAAAACTCCAGTGTAAGCATAGTGGTACTGTATGGTCCACCCTCCCAGCTGCCACACATATGGACCTTTATTATCAATAACAATTTATTCATTGATCAACACATTTTTAAATAAACAAAGCTCTTTATTAATGCCCTATTCATTGTAGGACCACACAACTTACATGGCACAATCTCATCAGTGTTATGCAACAGCTTCATGGAAGCATCCATTAATCATCTATCATGCTGTCTTGCCACTCCACTGCTCCAGCTGGGGAGTTGCACCCGTGTCTCAGTAGGTTGCGCTGCTTCTTCCCTTCTCTTGAAGCTCTGTTGGGGCTTTGTACAACTACAGTGTCTATCAGGTTACGTTCTTGACTCCATTCACCAGGCTCCATGTCCCCATTCACTTGTTGATGGTCGACAAGTCTGTTCTGCAACATTCGGTAGCGGGTGCGCATGAGATTGTGCAGGATGCAGCAAGCTTCCACGATGCTCCTCACAGTCTGTGTCTCATACTGCATGGTGGTGAGAAGTATCTGGAACCTGTTTGCGAGGATGCCAAAGGCGTTCTCCACCACCTGTCTTGCCCTGGACAGCCTGTAGTTGAAGATCCTCTCTTCACGGGTAAGATATCTTGAAGTGTACAGCTTCATGAGGTAGGTTCTGAGGGAGAACGCGTCATCACCAACGATGAAGTAGGGGACATCTTGTGTGTCATTGAGTAGGGAGTCTGGACCTGGAAAAGCCATGATGAGGTTGCATTCCAGCCCATCCTCGAGGTCACTTGCGTTGTATACCTGACCATCTGAAGCTGACCCGTTGCCTGAAGCATCGATGTAGATGAACTTGTAGTCAGCATCAACCATGGCAAAGAGGTTGATACTGAAGAAGCCCTTGTAGTTGTAATAAGTGCACCCTGAGTTGGCTGGAGTTTTGCAGACCACGTGCTTCGCATCTATGGCTCCAACGGTGTGAGGAAAGTTCCACCTCTGATATCACTCTTCTGCAAGTTTTCTCCAGCCTTGTTCAGTGGTGGGGCAATGGAGGAGCTCCTCCATGTATTCTCCAATGATGGCCTCTACCACTTCTCTGACCACTTTGCTGATGCTGTTGTGTGGCACTCTCCACGCATACTGCATGTTTCTGTGTGTGGTTCCAGAGGCCAAGTGCCGCAGAGTCAGTGCCACCTTCAGTCCAGGGTCCAGGTTGGGATGGAAGTTGGTGCTCAGCTTGGTCAACCTGGGTCTCAAACACTCTACAAGTTTATCAAAATGGCTGCGGGCATCCTCATGAAGTGATGGAATGCACGAGGGTCTTCATTCCTCAGCTCCACCATCAACTGGTCAAACAGTCCAAACTCCATTCTTCTCACAATCCATCCTTGGACTCACACAGCTCTTGGACGTCTCCTTCTCCTTCTGTATAAAACTTGAAACAGTCTGAACAGGTTTTGGTTCTGGTGATGAATGAGCGCAGCTATCATACGGACTGTGTCATCATCCATGGTGGAGAACAATTGATGATGTTGAAGACCAATATCAAGGGTGACGAGCTTTGTATACCACAGCTGCTGGACTCATACTGAGATCCAGATGATTTTCTCCCCCTTTTTATGGAAAATATCGGTTGTCCACTAGGTATCCTTCTGCATACTCTAGATATACTCCAGACATCCTAAATATACAAGATACATCCCAGATACAAATGTTTTGTCCGTTTTGAATGCTTTGTATATGAGATGCATACACCTTACATCCTTTCTATTTCCGTACTACTAACGCTGTGTAGACGTTCCATGTACCTTTTGTTTCCTCCCTCTTTTCATTTTCAGCTGCAGCAGATGTGAGTTGAGGGGATGGCCAGAGGATGCAGAGAGGATACAGCGGACGTTTAACGGATGATAACGGACATAGAACTTTTGTTGCCCATATATGTCATGGATGTACATCGTACGCGGCGGAAAGTTCATCCATTCAAAAAGTTTTGTGCAGCTCAAAACTTCTTGCATGGATGAAATCGCAGTGGACGGATGCTCGAGGGATAGAGCGTATGAAACACGTATGCAATGAGTACACAATGGATGCATAGCGTTTTCCAATGGATGGCAAGCTTTTTAAAACATTTTACATCCTCTTTGCACCCGTAAGAGCAGTGGGACCGGGCCTTTACCAGCACTCTCTGGACCTCATGATGGGAAGGAGGGCAAGCCATGTGTCTCTGGGTTTGGCAGCAATCCAAAAGTGGCTGCCATTTTGTCTCGCCCATTTGTATGAGGCTGCCATTTTCTCCTGCCCTTTCGGTGGCTGTCAGAAAATTGTTTCATTTTGTACCTTAGAAAGATCTGCACAGTACTGCAGAAGCTTCTGAATGCTGCAATGTACAGACCTTGTTAAGGCAGCAGAACAAAATAGTTTGTCTATCAGTCATTTGGGGGCAACCCAAATTTGGCTGCCATTTTATGGGTGGGACAAAATTATGGCTGCTTTTAGAACCATGCCATGCAAACACACAAAGAAGAAAGCCATTCCTTTGTTCTGGAAGGTTGTGGAGTTCTTGGAAAGGTAAAGTGTGGGGAAGGGTGTTTGGATTGATGGGGTGGGAATTTGGCCGAAGGTCTAAGAAGAACAAGTGGGAGTGTGAAAAGGCTTGTTGAGACCCAAGGTGTGGGAAGTGAAGCATGGGGTGCCTTGGAGGTGGAGAAGACCTTGGGAGGATCAGGTCAAGTGGGCCTGAGCCTGCATTAGGCTTCCCATTGCCTTCCCACCCAAAAGGCACCCAATGCTCCACTTAACAATCTGCATCGTCATCTTACATTTCACTGAGGACAGCAGTGATGGGAGGGTTTTTACATGGCAGGTTCATCTAATGACTATCACAGGAGTATGATTCAACCAGTATAACAAGTGGTTCAGTGAACATGTGTTTCACCAAACATGTGCTCCATGCAAGTACTCTGCATTTAAAAAGATTAATACTCAACCTTCAACTGCAGCTGAAGAAAACAAAGCATGGCAAACTGCTCTGCATGCGAATAAGCTGTGCTCTAACAAAAAGCACAGGAAAGAGTGGGTGGATGGGCCCACATGCTCATTGGACCAAACTGGTTAGGAGCCAGCTGATCATCAGAAGAAGGGTTCGCCCAAACCAGTGCGAACTGGGAGAATCCCACCCTGGACTATCACATTATATAACTGTAATGGGCAAGCTTCTTTATAGTTGTATCTCGAAGACTACTTGTAGTTCATGGAAATTAAATAATGAAATCTACAAGTATGGCATTTGAACTTCCACATAAAAGGCAGTTTCATGATATATGAAACAGTATGGAGCAAACAGGCATGGAATCTGATAGCATCTTCAAGAGTAATCAGCTATATTGGGATTTAAGTTTTCATAAATAAGCAGGAACATGAATTATCAAAGGTCTATCTAATTTATGAAATGCATTCTCCAGTCTGTGTTTTGTCTACAACTTTCAGAATTCCCATATGTCAGGCTGGATGGAATTCTCAGAGATGTAGTCCAAATATAGCAGAGAGAGATGAGATTGGGAAAGCTCATTTAGATGATAAAAGTCTGCAAAATCATGGACCCCAGAATTCTTGTATAATTTATTACTGTTGGTTATACCGTGAAAGTTAGTCATGTTGAAAACCAACTGAATTAATCTATTCAGTGAGAAATACTCATCTGCTTTAATAGATTTTAAACATGGATATTATGTCAGCTTTGATATTTATTACCAGAGAAAAGTAATATAAGCTAATAGTTGAATATTTACATTTTCATAACAGTACTTGGGCTGTTTATTTGCAGAAACTTTTTACCAGTTTTTATAGATTGCAGCCAATTTTATTATACAAAAAGTGCTTAATTATTTGTTTAAAGTATTAAAGGCTCAGAAATAGTCTAAACATCAGTGCTAAGAAGTCTCTAATCAGAGTCTTACAGTTTGAAAGTTAGGAATGAAGAAAATCAGAAAAAAATACTTTGACAGTAATTCGATCAGATAGCACATAGTAGGAATTGATCTATATTTTATGGCTTAGTAAAATGTTTGAATAAACTCAACAGTGGATAATTCATTGAGATGTGCATAAATTAAATATGCCTTGGTATTTTTCTAAGTTCTAATTGATTCACAAGTTTTGGAAGCTATGGTAATGTTAAAATCTCTATTTGTGGTGTGACAATCATATTCTTCACAATCCATTGTGCTTACATATACTGACAGTAGATTTTATATTTGGCAAATGAGTTAGGCAACTGACTAGTTTCAATTTTAGTCAAAATATTAAGGCTTTCAGGATATGAAAACTGACAGCAGTGCTAATTCTTAGAAAAAAGTAGTGCATCCAAAATAACAAGAATACATTGAAAGGTCTTTTCTCTGTTTTTCCAAAATAAGTATCCTCCTCCTATCTTTAGATGGGTCACCTTAAATTCATACTGAACTAGACTTCTATTAAAACACTAGCTGGATAGCCATAACTGACCATATTGTGTGAAGATTTCTGCAAAGAATTGCAGGAAAAGAATATTTTTGTGAAGCAACAGCTGTCAGGTCTTTCTTTTACAAAGCCAAAGAGGCTAAAAAGTTATTTTGTAAGTAATCAACTTCTAGAAATCATGCAAAGTAAGATTTTTAAAATTCTCTCTAACCCTTCTGTTAGCAAAAGGCATATGCAATGATGTATTGCAGTTGACACATTTTGCAGTTTTATTTCATGCATGCATTTGTCTATAAGCTTTCTACACAGGAAAGTTTAGGACAAAAGAAAGCAGCAAACTGAGCCCAACATTTTCTCCCATAGATTGCTGTCTAGGTATTTCAAATCTCACATACAGATATCTTCTGTTCTTTTCAGAATTAGCTGGCTGGCTGATGGAATCCTGAGTCCATTTATAAAGCCCATAATACAAAATCAGTACTAATTTTATAGTATTGATCCATTCTGTCAGAAAGAAAGTAAAACTAAAACAAGATCTATGATTTTCAATAACTTTGGTCTTGTAATCAGCTGGGTAATCAGCTGAAAGCTTTTTTTTTTTTTTTGTCACATAGTCATAGTCCAATCTCTTCTGCTTATCTCCTTGCTTTGAAAGAAAAAATTGGTATTCATAATGGTAGATGTGTACAATACAAATATCAGGAATGCTTAACTTAATCTGATATAACTCTGGCAAAGAACTACTACCATCTTACATAGGCATATATATTCTGCACCAAGATCTTGCTGAGATTTGTCTTCAGTATAAACTCTTTAAATCTAAATGAAGCATTGGTTCAATATTTTCTAATGCACTTTCCTATGCTTCTCTGCATGAATGAAATAATTGACAAATTTATAAACAGTTTTTCAGGAGGTTTTTGATGTGTATTGAAATGAGTAGTTGAAGTTCTTACTCAGGCCTCCTGTTAAAGAAGGAAAATTCATTCTGATTGGTTAAGCCCATGTCACACTGCACCAACAGATGCAAAGAGGATGTAAAACGGACAGAAAAGCTTGCCATCCATTGGAAAACGCGATGCATCCGTTGTGTACTCATTGCATACGTTTTTCATACTCTCTATCCGTCCAGCATCCCTCTACTGTGATTTCATCTGCTCAAAAAGTTTTGAGCTGCACAAAACTTTTTGAGTGGATGAAGTATCCAACGCATCCATTCTACATCTGCTACACATACGGGGAACATCCGTTATATGTCCGTTGTCATCCATTGCGCGTCCTCTATATCCGCTAGGCATCCACTGCGCATCCGCCCAACTCAAATCCGCTCCAGCGGAAAATGGACACAGTTAGGAAGCAAAATGGACGCGGAATGGACACACAGCGTTAGTAGCACAGACATAGAAAGGATGAAAGTGGATGTAGCTCGGATATAAAGCATTACAATGGACAAAACGTTCGTATAGGGGACGTATCTCAGATATTTAAGATGTCTGGAGGATGCCTGGAGTATGTGGAAGGACACCAAGTGGAAAACCGACATTTCCTGTAAAAAGGGGGAGGAAATCACCTGGATCTCACTTTCACTCCAGCAGCCCTGGTGTGCAGACCACTTCAGCCTTGCTCTTGCTCTTCAACAGCAACCATTCTTCTCCACCATGGATCATCACACGCTCCTTTTGGTAGCCACCATCATTGAACACCGGAACCAAGCCCTCTTCAGGGTCTTTCACCTTTACTATGGGAAGAAAAGGAGACGGCCAAGAAGTGTCTGGGTCCAATGATGGATTGGGAGAAGAACGGAGTTTGGATTCTATGACAAGCTGATGGTGGAGCTGAGGAACGAAGACCCTCGTGCATTCCATCACTTCATGAGGATGCCGCCAACCATATTTGATGAAGTTGTGGGGCATCTGAGCCCCAGGTTGACCAAGCAGAGCACCAACTTCCATCCCAGCCTGGACCCTGGACTGAAGGTGGCACTGACTCTGTGGCACCTGGCCTCCGGGACCACGTACAGAAACATGCAGTATGCCTGGAGGGTGCCACACAACACCATCAGCATTGTGGTCAGAGAAGTGGTGCAGGCCATCATCGAAGAATACCTGGAGGAGCTCCTCCAGTGTCCCTCCACTGAACAAGGCTGGAGGAAACTTGCAGAACAGTGGTATCAGAGGTGGAACTTCCCCCACACTGTTGGAGCCATAGATGGGAAGCACGTGGCCTGCAAAGCTCCAGTCAAGTCAGGGTCCACTTATTTCAACTACAAGGGCTTCTTCAGCATCATCCTCTTCACCATGGTCGATGCTGACTACAAGTTCATGTACATTGATGCTTCAGGCAACGGGTAAGCTTCAGATGCCCAGATATAAAACACCAGTGACCTCAAGGAGGGGTTGGAATGCCACCTCATCATAGGCTTTCCAGATCCAGACCCCCTGCCCAACGACACGCAAAATGTGCCCTACTTCATTGTGGGGGGTGATGCCTTCTCACTCAGAACCTACCTCATGAAGCCCTACACTTCCAGATGCCTCACCCATGAAGAAAGGATCTTCAGCTACAGGCTGTCCAAGGCAAGACGGGTGGTGGAGAACACCTTTGGCATCCTGGCCAACAGGTTCCAGGTACTTCTCACCACCATGCAGCATCATCCACAGACTTTGAGGAGCATCATGGAAGCTTGCTGCATCCTGCACAATCTCATGCGCATCCGCTACCCAGTATTGCAGAACAAGCTTGTGGACCACCAACAAGGGAATGGGGACATGGAGCCTGGTGAATGGAGGCAAGGGCGAAACCTGATCGACACTGTGGATGTACCAGGCCCCAACAGAGCTTCACATGAAGGGAAGAAGCAGCGCAACTTCCTGAAACACTGGTGCAACTCCCCAGCTGGAGCAGTGGAGTGGTAAGACAGGATGGTAGATGCTTAATGGATGCTTCCTTCAACCTGTCTGATCACACTGATAAGATTGTGCCATGTATGTTGAGTGGCCTGACAATGACTAGGGCATTAATAAAGAGTTGTGTTTATGTTGAAATGTGTGGATCAATGATTAAATTGTTATTGATAATAAAGGGACATAGGTGTGGCACCTGGGAGGGTGGACCATACAGTCCCACTATGCTTGCACTGGAGGCTTATCTATCCCACAGCTATTACCCATCCCACAGCTATTACCCATCCCACAGGTATCCCTGCCCATCCCATAAGCATGCAAAGGCTTAACCATTTTTTAAAACTTTCCACCAAGACTTTATTAAGTAAAAGAAATGACCCAAGTGTGTGAAGCAAAGATAACCTTTATTAATAACAGTAAAGTGTAGGACTTTATTTAAAAAGCAAAAGGAACCAAGAAAAGTGTCCCAAGCAATGATAAAGTCAACAGGTAACAACTCAGTCTCTGGCAATGTTCTCAGTTACTCTGAGGCATGTCTATGGTCTTAGGTGTAAAGGGGACAGGGACTGTGGAGGTGGCAGTGGCTGGAGTGCTGGTCTGAGGCGCCATTGGGTTCCTGGCCCTGAGAGGACAACAGGAGATGTGTGTTCAGGAAGCCCTCAGAAAGCTGGCTCAGCCCAGTGAGGTTGAGAGGCCCTTCATCCAGGACCTGGGATGTCAGGCACAGGACCGATGACAGATGTTCTGAGGCCGGGCTTGGCTGTGGGGTGGAGGATGGAAGAGTGTAGTGGGGATGTCTGGTATGCAGCTGGGTGAGGTGAGGCATCTGTGGCGTGCGAGGAAACATCTGTGGCGTCGGTGGCATCTGTGGTGTCGGTGGCATCTGTGGCGTCTGTGGCATCGGTGGTGTCGGTGGCATCTGTGGCGTCTGTGGCATTGGTGGCATCGGTGGCATCTATGGTGTCTGTGGCATCGATGGTATCGGTGGCATCAGTGGCACCCGTGGAATGCGAGGAACTTGTGCCTGGATTGGGAAGGGCTGCCTCTGTTGAGGGAAGTCCTGGTAGCTGTAGCCTTGGTTGGAGAGGGGCTGTTGAAAGCCTTGGAAGGGCTGTGACATCGCCTGGGGTGGAGGAGCAGACCTGGAGTGGGTGGGAGCAGGTTCAGCTGGGCCTGGAGGGTGGTAAAGCAGTGCTGTGATCCTCTCCTTCATCACCTGGTACTGGGGCTCGGGCATGTCCATGAGGGTCTGGGTCATGTAGGTGAGGAAGAGCTTGCGGTTTGAGGATGGAATCTCCAAGTGTGCCAGCTGAGAGAGGAGATCTGCGCTGGTCTTGATGGTGTCCCTGATCTCCAGCAGGACAGTGTGGCTCTGTCCCTTTGGTCTGCCTCTCTGCCTGCTTTCTGTGGAGGTGGAGCTGAGGGTGGGTGTGGGTTAGTTCGTGGTGGTCACTGCTTCTTCTTGCTCCCTGTGTGTGAGAGAATTCTCCACGTCCTCCGGCATAGGGTGTGCAGCTGTCGGGGGGGTCTCTCTCGCGGGGCGCTCTGTGGACAGCTGCCCGGACACGGTTGCTGTCTCCTGGCCAGAAGAGGACTGGCTGTCTGTAGGCTGCCTGAGAGTGAGGGTAAAGAGAGGGGCTGCTCCTCGTTGGTGGACCACCCTCCACTTTGCCATGACATAGGTCTCCCGGTCGGTGAGCTTGACCGCAGCCTGGCCAGACTTCTTCAGGTGCAGCTTCCCATACCAGGTGGGCATATGTTTCCACCACCCGAGAAGGACATCAGCAGTGTAGCCCAGGCTCTCCGCCTTCTGTCTCCAAGCCGCCTGCTTTCGCTTGGTGTCTCGATAGAGCCTGTGGCCCTTCCTCCACATATGCTCGTTCTCCCTTAGCCACTCCAGCACCTCCTCCTCATGCTCCTCTGCGATGGAGTACTGCTTCCTGTCTCTCTTCTCCTTCTCCTTGCCTTGCCTCTTCCTCCCTCTAGCAGGGCCTTTAGCATCAGGGCTTTCAGGGCTTTTGGGCTGGTCCACCACAGCAGCAGCAGGAGAAACAGCAGGAGAAGCAGCAGGAGAAGCAACACCAGCACCAGCAGCAGGAGAAGCATCAGCAGCAGAAGGAGCAGCACCAGCATCAGCAGAGTCAGAGCCAGGGGGTGGGATGGTGGATCTATTCCTCTTGCCAGGGCTGGCAGAAGATGGCACAGGCTTCCTCTTTTTCCCCATGATCTCTGATGAAGATGTCTGTGGCAGCAGGTCTTTCCTCTGAATGGTGACCTGCTTGCGAGCTGCTTCCTTTTATATCCGTGGGGCTGACGCAATGCATCCTCCCCACATGCACAGTGATCCGCTAAGCATCCGCTACACATCCGCGTCATCCGCTCTGCATCTGCTCTGCATGCACTATGCATCCGCTCTGCATCCGCTTCATACGCTACGCATCCACTCTTTCCGCTATGCGTTCGCTTTGCTATGCTCCCCCGGAAGCCCTTCGGACATGCCATCTGCTTCCATCCGCTTTCATCTGCTAGGCTTCCATTGAGCATCCATTTTACATCTGCAATACGTCCTCCCCCCATCCATTGTTGTCCGCTCTGTTTATGCAAATTTGGGGCACTTTTGAGAGCAGATAACAACGGATGGAAAATTTGCTCGTCCGTTGTGTCCTTTTTACATACGTTTTGCATCCGTTGGGCGATGTGACCTGGCCTTTAGCAAGCTGACAGCTTCCTATAAAAGGAGTGCTGTCAGCTAGGCTGTTTGCTGTTATCATACGAACCTAATAAAGAAGTTCTTTTGAAGATCATTCTGGCTTCACTTCCATTCTTCACCCCAAATTTAATACTGGTAGAGAAGATGGGATTGAATGGACACTAAGGCTACAAAGAGCTGATCACAGGTCTCTCAAGAGCTGAGTCACTGGAGATGATCCACGGTTCGCTGTAACACCATTCATAGATGCATCAGCCCAAATTGCCTGGGGCTTGCAATGGTATATTGGAAATGGCTGTACTAACCATTTACTCTATACAACCCAGCCTCTGAGACATTGAACTCATACATTACTTGTTTCGAATGCTTTCTTGAACCAATAACTTTACCAAAATATCGGACAACAGGAAAAGGGTACTGTTCCTAAGCTTCTGCAACCCAGACATCTTTGACATGGCCAGGGCTCTCTTTGCTTTGCTGGCCATTCAGTCAGTACCATGGAACACACTGCAGAGAAAGCTATGGAACCTTTGCGAATTGCTTGCAGACACACTTTTCATCATTGCAATCAAGCAGAGGGCAAATCCATCAGCAAATATGTTTCAGCTCTTCGAAAGTCAGCACTGTATTGTGAGTTCAGAGATTTAGATGACGTTCTTTTGGACAGAGTGGTTTGTGGAGTGAGGGACATCAAGTTACAATGACATCTCCTAGCAAAAACAGACCTCACCCTGAAGATGGCGCTTGATGAAGCACAAGCAGTGGAAACATCAAATCAATCAATGGCTGCGATCCAGAAATCAAACAATCTGCTAGCATTGTGCAAAACAGTTGCTGTGCACCATGACGAAATGGACCATGGGGAAGCAACTGATGAGGATGAGGACATCTATCGGCTTAAATCATCAAAAGGGGAAAGTATGTCCACTGAGAAAAAACAAACAGCATGTGAGGTTGTGGTGGCAATCAACCGAGAACAGCATGTAAGATTAAGAATGCCAGTTGCCAAAGGTGTGAAAAGAAGGGACATTTATCCAGAGTCTGTTATGCCAGTCAACCAACAAACCAAACCTGCCCCAGAAGATCATAACAGAAACAACAGAATCACGGAGAGGACTGCTTCACCGTCTCCAAAGGCACCTGCCGGGCAGAAACAGTCATCAGGCAAGCCAGCTTCTCTTATATTAAGAAGATCTATGTCACTGTCATGTTTGAGGGTTCCTTTTGTCGCGTGGAGGTGGATACAGGGTCTTCCATGACCATCGTTTCCTGGAGTAAGATAAAAAAATAATTTTCCTGGATCATGACTTTCTGTACTTCATTCAAGTCTTTGTCATCTCTCATATGGATTATCGCATTGTGCTCTACATGGAGCTACCCTTAAAATCCTTTTGGAAGTTTCAATTGGTGCATAGTGCGGCAGCAAGAGCCATCTTTGGGCCGCTATTTTGGCCCATATCACACCTCTGCTCTGAGAACTTTACTGGTTACTGCTTCTGCTTCTGAGTGCAGCTCCAGGTTCCAGTTATAAACTTTAAAGTTTTTAATGGCCTAATTCAGACTACCTGATGAATGGCCTTGTTCTGTTAGGACAATCCTGTCCTACTCATGCTGGCAGGTAGGGCCGACTTCAGATCTTATCAGTCAAAGAACTTCATCAATTGTGAATCCAGAAGTAGGGCCTTCTTTGTTGCAATGCCTGTCCCTTTCTTCCTCTTTAAGGTAAGTTCAGCCCCACCCTCTTATTCTTCTACAACAGCCTAAAAATCTGATCTTGCCAGTTGGCCTGAGGTCCACATCAGTGGTTGCTCGATTGATGGCAGGCTACACACACACACACACATACACACACACACACACACACACACAAACACACAAACACACAGAGGGGGGTGGAGAGAGAGATCTGCTTTCTACCCTTCCATTTTTCTTTTTTTGGCAATCATATAGTATTTATCATTGTGTTCTTTTATGTTGTTTATTTTATTGTTTTATTATCTTATTTCTGTTTACACTCTTTTCATTTCTTGCTTTTTATTGTTGTAATATGCTTAGAGGTAATACCATGTATAATAGGTGACAAATTAGCTTACAAATAACAAATAAATAAAAATGACAACAAGGAAGTAACAGTTAGTCTACTATTATAAAATTGTTTGGGATACTACATAAGATGACTGCTACAGAGCAAATTTTACCACACTTTACTACACACACATACACACAGTGTGTGTGTGTGTGTGTGTATGTATATATGTGTATGTATGTATGTATGTATGTATATATATATATATATGCTGTTCAGCTTCCTTCGGGTATTATCCCACGTCATTGTAGTGCTTTTAAAGTTGTAGCAACGTTTCAGCAGAATCTCATCTGCCATCATCA
>BLBF01000043.1:290064-338087 GCA_015471245.1 Laticauda colubrina | reverse complement strand
CTCTCTCTCTCTCTCTCTCTCTCTCTCTCTCTCTCTCTCTCTCTCTCACACACACACACACACACACACACACACACACACACACACACACACAAACACACATTACACTCTCTCTCACACATACACACACACCTGGTCTGGGACAAACTGACCCCGTGAGCTCCAGAGCAGCAGGAGAAAGAAGAAAGCAAATGGCCACAGGTGGCACTGCTGTGGGAGGTAGCCCCAGGACATCCGCCCACTCTCCCGGTCAGAGCACCTCTGCCACTCTTTTTTCTTCTCCTGAGGACAACAGGAAGAAAGCAAGTTGCCGTGGTGGCAGGAGAGTGGGGCAGGTGAATTTCCTGGGGCTGCACATGCAGTGATTTCTTCCTTCTCCAGAGGGATGAAAGGGAAAAAGTGAGTGGCAGCGACAGTGGTGATAGTGGTGCTGCTTCGGGAGGCAACCTTGGGATGTCTGCCCAACTCCCGAAGGGCCTCCACCATGGCCACTCACTTCCTTCCTTCTCCCAGAGAACAAAAGGAAGAAAGTGAGCAGTGGTGGCAGCCCTGGGAAATCAGCCTTCCCTTCCAGAGAGCTGTGCTGCAGCTGCCACATGGTAGGGAGACCTGGAATAGTGCTGCCTGGTGGCTTATCCAGCCAGGCTAGTCCGGTGACAATGGGGGGGGAGAAGCTAGCTAGGCCACAGCCAGTGCCGTTGCCTGGGATGGGGCCACACTAGCAGGGAAGCCAGCCAGCCGAGCCTAGGAAAGCAAGCTCCAGTGATGGTGGGAGTAAGCTGCAGGGATGGTGCCCCCCCCCCAGAAAGTTCTATGGGCTGGAGGTGCGGCAAGTACCAGGGATGGTGGGAAACCCGGGCAAGCTCCAGGGTTGGTGGGGGCTCCACAAGCTCCACAGAGAGTGGGGGAGGGCTAGCACAAGTTGCAGGCTTACCTGTGAGCAGGCAGATCAGGGCTGCTCAGTTGGGTGCAGGCACTATGTGGGAAGGCAGGCTAAGGCTAGGTCCCACTGGCCAACAGATGCAAAATGTATGCATAAAGGACACAGTGGATGAGCAAAATTATGGGGGTGGCTCCATCCGTTGTCATCCGCTCCCAAAAGTGGCGAAAATTTGCATAAACAGAACGGAAAAGAACAGACGTGGGTAGAACATAGCAGGGATGTTAAACGGATGCTCATAGGAAGCCTAGCGGATGACAGCAGATGGAAGTGGATGACACCTCCGAAGGGATTCTGGGGGAGAATTGTGAAGCAGACACATAGCGGAAGGGGCGGATGCATAGCAGATGACGTGGATGCATCACGGATGCCTATCGGAAGCAAAGCGGATGCCGTGCGGATATATATCGGATGCAAAGTGTTCACTGCGCATACGGGGAGTATGAATAGCATCAACACCACAGATATAAAAGGATGCAGAACGCATGCAGTCAGCATTCAGGGGAAAGACGTGCTGCCACATAAATCTAGGAGGAACACCATGGTTCGCCAGTCAGGGAAAAAGAGGAAGCCTGTGCCTACTCATTCCAGTCCTGGTAAGGACAGAACCAGCATCCCACCCCCTGGCACTGACTCTGAAGCTGCTGCTGCTGCTGCTGTGGTGGACCAGCCTCAAGGCCCTCAAAGCCCTGCTGCTGAAGGCCCTGCTACTCAAGCCACTGAAGGCCCTGCTGCTCAAGCCCCTGAAGGCCCTGCTGCTCAGGCCCCTGAAGGCCCTGCTGAAGCCCCTGCCAGAGGGAGGAAGAGGCAAGGGAAGGAGAATTGAGAGAGGAAACAGTACACCATTTCCAAGGAGCATGAGGATGAGGTGCTGGAATGGCTGAGGGAGAATGAGTACCTCTGCAGAAAGGGCCACAGACACCAAGAAGAAGCAGGCAACTTGGAGAGACAAGGCAGAGAGCCAGGGGTACACTGCAGAAGTACTCCTGGGATGGTGGAAGCACATGCACACCTGGTATGGCAAGCTACACTTCAAGAAATCCGGGCAGGCCGCTGTCAAGCTCACTGACCGGGAGATGTACGTCATGGCCAAGTGCAGTTTCCTGGAGGGTGAAATCTGCCACTGAGGAGCAGCCCCTCTGACACCCCTCTCCCTCAGACAGCCCACAGACAGCCAGTCCTCTTCCAGCCAGGAGACAGCGAGCCTGTCCAGGCAGGTGTCTTCAGAGGGCCCCACGGCAGAGACCTCCCCGACAGCTTCACTCCCCATGCCAGCGGACTTGGAGGATCCCCTGTCACAAATGGAGGAAGAAGTAGCAGCCACCAGAGGCCAACCCACACCCACACCCACCCCCAGCTCCACAGGATGCAGGCAGAGAGGCAGACTCGAGGGCCAGAACCACAGTGTCCTGTTGGAGATCAGGGGCACAATGAAGACTAGGACAGAACTTCTCTCTCAGCTGGTCCACTTGGACAGAGGATTCTTGGGCCACCACACCTTCATCACCTACGTAAGCCACACCCTCAGGAACCTGCCCGAGGCCCAGTACCAGGTGATGAAGGCACTTTTGCACAACCCTCAAGGCCCAGCTGAAGCTGTTCCTACCCAGTCCAGGTGTGCTTCTCCACCCCAGGCAATGTCACAGCCCTACCATGGCTTTCAACAGCCCCTCACCTACCAAGGCTACAACTACCAGGACTTCCCACAGCAGAAGCAGACCTTCCCAGTCCAGGCCCAGGTTCATCGTATGCCACAGACTCCAGTCCTCACCCAGCTGCAGACCAGAAAGCCCCACTACACTCCTCCTTCCTCCATCCCACAGCCAAGCCCATCAACGGACAATCTGTCATCAGTCTTGGGCCTCACATCTCAGGTCCTTGATGAGGGGCCTCTCAACCTCACGCGACTGAGTCAGCTCTCGGACAGCTTCCTGAACACACCATCCCCTGTTGTACTCTTGGCGCCAAGTACCCCAATGGCGCCTCAGACCAGCACTCAAGCCACAGCCACCTCCACAGTCCCTGCCCGCTTAACAGCTGACACCATGGACATGACTCAGAGTGACTGAGAATAGTGTCAGAGACTGAGTTGTTTACTTGTTCACTTTATCTTTGCTTCAGACACTTTATTTGGTTCATTTTGCTTTTTTAATAAAGTCATAAAGTTTACCTAAGACAGTTAATAAAGGTTATCTTTGCTTAACACACTTAATTCAGTTTACTTAGTTCATTTTGCTTTTTTAATAAGGTCATAAAGTTTACCTAAGATAGTTAATAAAGGTTATCTTTGCTTAAGACACTTGGTTCATTTTTTTTACCTTAGTAAAGTGTTGGTGAAAACTTCAAAGAAATGGTTAAGCCTTTGCATGCTTGTGGGATAGATAAGGATAATTGTGGGATAGATAAAACTCCAGTGCAAGCATAGTGAGACTGTATGGTCCCCATCCCAGCTGCAACACATATGGACCTTTATTATCAATAACAATTTATTCATTGATCAACACATTTTAAAATAAACAATGCTCTTTATTAATGCCCTATTCATTGTAGGACCATTGAACATGCATGGCACAATCTCATCAGTGTTGTGCGACAGGCTCAAGGAAGCATCCATTAATCATCTATCATCCTGTCTTGCCACTCCACTGCTCCAGCTGAGGAGTTGCACCAGTGTCAGTAGGTTGCTTCTTCCCTTCACATGAAGCTCTGTTGGGGCCTTGTACATCCACAGTGTCTATCAGGTTATGTCCTTGCTCCATGGACCAGGCTCCATGTCCCCATTCCCTTGTTGATGGTTGACAGGTCTGTTCTGCAACACTGGGTAGCGGATGTGCATGAGATTGTGCAGGATGCAGCAAGCTTCCACGATGCTCCTCACAGTCTGTATGGTGGTGAGAAGTATCTGGAACCTGTTGTCCAGGATGCCAAAGGCGTTCTCCACCACCCGTCTTGTCCTGGACAGCCTGTAGTTGAAGATCCTCTCTTCACGGGTGAGGTATCTTGAGGTGTACGGCTTCATGAGGTACGTTCCGAGGGAGAAGGCATCATCACCAAAGAAGAAGTAGGGCACATCTTGTGTGTCATTGGGTAGGGTGTCTGGATCTGGAAAACCCATGATGAGGTTGCGTTCCAGCCCATCTGAAGCTGACCCATTGCCTGAAGCATCGATGTAGATGAACTTGTAGTCAGCATCAACCATGGCAAAGAGGATGATACTGAAGAAGCCCTTGTAGTTGAAATAAGTGGACCCTGACTTGGCTGGAGCTTTGCAGGCCATGTGCTTCCCATGTATGGCTCCAACGGTGTGGGGAAAGTTCCACCTCTGATTCCACTCTTCCGCAAGTTTCCTCCAGCCTTGTTCAGTGGTGGGGCACTGGAGGAGCTCCTCCAGGTATTCTTCGATGATGGCCTGCACCACTTCTCTGACCACTTTGCTGATGCTATTGTGTGGCACCCTCCACGCATATTGCATGTTTCTGTATGTGGTTCCAGAGGCCAGGTGGCGCAGAGTCAGTGCCTCCTTCAGGGTCTAGGTTGGGATGGAAGTTGGTGCTAGGCTTGGTCAACCTGGGTCTCAGATGCTCTACAAGTTTGTCAAACATGGCTGGTGGCATCCTCATGAAGTGATCGAATGCACAAGGGTCTTCATTCCTCAGCTCCACAATCAACTGGTCATACATTCCAAACTCCATTCTTCTCACAATCCATCGTCAGACCCACACAGCTCTTGGACGTCTCCTTCTTTTCCTTCTGTATAAAAGGTGAAACGGTCTGAACAGGTTTTGGTTCCAGTGATGAATGATCGCAGCTACCATGCGGACTGTGTCATGATCCATGGTGGAGAACAATTAATGATTTTGAAGACCAAGACCAAGGGTGAAGAGATCTGTACAGCACGGCTGCTGGATTCATACTGAGATCCAGATTATTTTCTCCCCCTTTTTATAGGAAATATCGGTAGTCCACTATGGGGCCTTCTTCATACTCTAGACATACTGCAGACATCCTAAATATACGAGATACATCCCAGATACAAACATTTTGTCCTTCATATACGAGATACATACGCTTACATCCTTTCTATTTCCGTGCTTCTAATGCTGTGTAGACGTTCCATGTACCTTTCGTTTCCTCCCTTTTTCCATTTTCAGCTACAGCGGATGTGAGTTGAGGGGATGGCCAGAGGATGCAGAGAGGATACAGCAGACGTTTAACGGATAACGGACAGAGAATGTTTGTTGCCCGTATATGTCGCAGATGTACATCGTACGCAGCGGAAAGTTCATCCGTTCACAAAGTTTTGTGCAGCTCAGAACTTCTTGCACGGATGAAATCACAGTGGACGGATGCTCGAGGGATTAGAGCGTATGAAACACGTATGCAGTGAGTACACAACAGATGCTTTTTCTAACGGATGGCAAGCTTTTTTTAATGTTTTACATCCTCTTTGCATCCGTAAGTGCAGTGGGACAGGGGCTTTAGAAAGGCAAGCCACAAGGATCCAGTGTGCTGCATAGGAGGTGAGGAGTGACTGGGCGGGACTAGCATTGAATAGGTGGGGCAAGCAACTGGCAACCAAGTCAGGGATGTGGCCAGTCAGAAGTCACTACTACTTCAGCGACCCACACCAAATTGTCACTACTGGTTCAGGTGAACCAGTGTGAACCAGCTGAATACCACCACTGGTCCAGATATCCCAATGAAGCAAAAATGATAGAGGGATAAGAGGCCACACAAATGAATGGGGTGCCATAATCTCATAGCAATCTTTCATGGCCAACTGGAGCTGGGAAGATTGTGGATTTTGATTACATTTACAACTTCCACCATTATACTCATTTGACTATCTTCATAAGAAGATGACATTCCTTTTGTCCTCCAATCCTCCAGCCCAATTTCAGTTTGCTGTTCCAATAAATTGCTAATAAGACAGAGGCTCTGTTGTGAGGGCATGGCAAATGTAACAGATCAGGAGGTTAACTCTGCACTGTGCTGTGAATTTTGCTCAGAGTTCTGGTTTTAAGATGGGTCGACATGTCAGTACAGTATTTTAAATAAATAATTACATAAATATGTCAAAGAAACACTGCAGAGTTCAGAGGCAGAAAGCAACTTTAGATAAGAGCATCAGGCAGCCTGCATTCACACAGTATAGTCAGACATGGTTAAGGAAATTATATTACAATTCAGCCTATCATAATTTTAACTCAATTGTTTGGGCTCATACAACGTGCAGTATCAACTGATCAATCTTGCTGGAATGAATAACACACTGAATTTGCCCATTACATTTTATTCTAATATATAATGCACATTCATTTATAATTGTTCTGTGTTGCTTTATGCTCAGTGCAGCTGTACCTGTAGACATTTTGGTGTTCTAGGCAAAATCATATTCTGGTGTGTGCTATGGTTTGGCTTATCTTCTGATTTTGTGAGAAATTTTGAAAAGGGAGCACTTGATTTTTTTCCTTCAGATTTTTGAGCTTTACTTTTAAACATTTTCAATCCTGAACATTTTTTTTTTTTCTAAGAAAATGTTCTCCCGTTTTTGCCATATGGCAACATTTTAATCAGGGGTGCAATTCAATCGGTGTTACTACTGGTTCGGTGACTTATGTTTTACATGCTGTGCACACATATAAAAAATATTAAGTGGTGCCGCCCAGATAGCTGAATAGCACTGTGTGCAGGTGCATGTAACCACTTTTTTCCTGCTTTTTCAACTTCAGCTGTGCCATGCAAAGCAGCTGATGTTGAAAAAACAGGAAATAAAGGACAGATAAGAGCCTGGGCTGGCAGGTGGGCCAAACAGCAGGAAACACAGAACCGGTTTGGTGTCTGTTGCTCTTTAGAGCTACCGGTTCCATAGAGTTGGGCAGAACTGGTAGCATCCCATCCGATTTTAATCCTTGAGTTGGCTGCTGGCACACCATGTGCAGTTATTGCTTTTCCAAGTACAAATTTGATAAGCCAAGTCATATGACTTGCTGACATTCCTATCAATGCTTTCATTTCAGTAATAGATACTGTAATTCTTGACTTTCATTCATGTAGTGATAGTTCAGTTATAACCTCATTAAAGGCAATATAATTGGTCCTCACACTTACAACTGTTGCATCATTCCTATGGTCACATTATCAAAATTTAAGCACTTGGCAACAGCATGTATTTGTGGTCACTGCAGTATCTTAAGGTTATATGATTACTACTTGTGAATTTCCCAGGTGGTTTCCAGCAAGAAAAGTCAATGTGGGAAGGTGGCTTTACTTAACTATGTGATCTACCTAACAACTTCAATGATTGACTTAACTGTAAAAAGGTCATAAAATTAGCACAACTCACTTAATTACTTTACTTATAATGCAAATTCTAATCCCCATTGTCATCTTAAATTGAATCAGCTTCTACCTTTTGTGACTTTCAGTATCTAGTTAATGGCTATTCACTACTGCATAACTGAATTTATAGGTGTTTTTCAAAATTATAGAAAAAAAAATCTAAAGCAATAAGAAAAGATCATCAGATTTTATATTCATATTGTGCATTCTGGAAGTCTTCAATTTTAGGGAACCTAAAATTGAATACCCTAAGCAGAAAATCGGCCCTACTTAGAGACCAGCCTAAATGGTGCAAACGTGGAAAGTGAAAACACCCTTTGCATAGAGTATGATTAGTTCATACAACGAATGAAGTGTTTGGGTCATTTCATCAGCTTTGTGCAATACACGAATTCAGATATAGCGGCTTCTTATTCACCAGGCCAACGGGGTAACCTGTGATGAAAATCTCAAAAATCGCTCTTTTTTACGTGAAAGCAAACCCACTCTCACCGGGTCTACCTTCGCATCGGATGAGCCCCATCCTCCCAGCAGCGACTCCAACGCCCAGAGCAAGAGAGGAGGAGGAAGCGAGAACCGCTGCCGTCTTCCTCAAGTCTGCACACGCCCCTTGGAGAAGGAACCGGAGGGGAGGCTCCATGAGGGGAACCTCCATACAGGCCTTTTGGGCAGCTTGTTCTCGCCTATATCGGCCCTGCGGCAGGGCAAGGAGGAAAGGAAGACTCCTGGTCGCGGCTCCTCGCCTAACTTTATTTTAAGAGGAAAAAAACAACAACAACAACCCCGCCAAGTCGTCACTTCAGAACTGCCCTCAGAGCGCTGCTTCGCTCTCTTACTTGGGAGAGGAGGGAAGGGATGGAATAGAGAAAAGAAAAGGGTCTCGGTTATCCCTTTCTGCTTCCCTCAGGCGCCTCCCTGTCTCCTCCCCCTCAGCCGTAATAGCAGTCGTTCTCCGAAGCTGGAGCTGCGCTTTTTTAGGCTTAGGGCGAGGCGAGGCACTCGGGGCCGCTGGACGACAACCCAGACCCTTTCCTCTCCCCCCCTCCCAAACTCCCCCCCGTCTTTAGTAACCACCGCCCTCTCCTTCCTTTCGTCGTCTCCTCAGCCGGTCAGCCAAAGGGAGGCGAAGCATATGAAACATTTCAAAATGGCCCGACCCTGAGGGATTAGCAAAGCTTTCCTCGAGGAGCAGGAGGATCGGCAACAACCTCGGGGTAGGGGTTGGGGTGGGGTAAAGAATCCTTTGCCGTTGCTTCACAAAAGCGATTCTTCTTGGAATTGATTCCCTTCTTTCTCCAATGGTCCAAAGTGACCTGTCCAGATCGCCTCCTGTCACAGAACTAGCGGCGGCGGCGCAAGAGATGCAGATGGATTTCCTGGAGAATCCCCCGGCGATCGTTACGGCACTGCAGGTACGACTTGGGAGAGTGGGGAAGCCACGGCAAAGGGCACCCATGAGGAGCCGCTACCACGTGTGTGGAGGTGGCTGAATTGTCGCGAAACACGGAGCCACAAAGTAACCACCCCCTCGTATTGGGCGAACCCACCACCACCTTAGGCCAGTTGACTAAGCCATGGATCAGCTTACTAAGGGAAGACGAATTGTTTGGGTACAGGTTACACAAAGCCACAAGGTAGATTCCTGGATTGTGGGTTGGCAGGTTGTGTGAATCCAGCTGTGACAGTTTGCCAACCAAGTATAATGTATGAACCTGAGCACATGTGATTTACTCAGTGATAAAGTGGGCAAAGAAGTCATCATCTGACAGTCATATATGGCTATACTTGCCCTTTCTGAAGACCATTTCAAGGTTCTGCAATAAAAACAAGACTCTTCTTGCATTTTTAGCGAATCTGTTATTTGCATTAGTGCATTTCACATTTCACTTCATCAGGTGCTTTCAGACTTCTGTCTCTGGAAATGTTTAGTATCTTCCTATCATTTTCAGCCTCCAACTAACTAAGAGGTAATTATTTGGCAAGAGCTCCCTTTGTTGACCACACTCAAAGAGTAAAGATAAAAGTTAGTCCCAAATGCTCTTTTGTAGCTCCTGAACATATACTTTCTCATAATTATTGTTATTAATTTGGTGGGACAAGATAGTACTGAAAAGTAACTTGGGGCTAGGTTATGCAATTTTAAAAAAGCTCTGTTTCTAAACAGGTTAAATTAGATACAGAAATGACATCAATTCCAAGGTGTTTTCCAGGATGATCTCAAGGATATTTAAAAAGCTCTGACCAGTATGCCAATGGCAGAGGTAGCTGTGATTTTAGTATTTGTTATATTATAAAGCCACAGTTGTGCAGAGTTGTTTAGCAGATATATCTGTTAGAGCTTTGGGCTGAAATCTAACAAGAATACCATATTGGGAATAAGTCTGGCATTCCTTCTAACAAGACTTAGTAACAAATAAATACCTGAATGCAAATCCCAGATTACTTAGAAGCATGCATTCAAGTGGCATTGGAGAAACAATAATTTCCCCAGATTCTGAACATCACATGTTCTTGATTTGAAAATCAGGTGATGACTGGCGTGTTGGAATGTTCTGTCAAAGACAAATATCTATTTTGTCAATTATTTTCTACCTTTGTGCAAAGTTGTAATCACTGTAGAGAAATAAAATTCATGCATATATTTTTGGATTAGGCCAGGATGATTTGGATCTTCTTCAATAATGTTTGCCTTTAATTATATAAGAGAACTTGGACTTGCCAAGACCCTGCCATATTAACTTAAAAGCAAGTTTTTGTTTTAATAAAATGCATATAGTCTAAAAGGTTCAAATCTATCAGATGGATGGAAATGGGCAACTGTTTTATGTATTAAACTAAAAGCATGGAAAACATGCTTTTCCATATGAGTCACATGCTGGAAAAAGCAGTAGCAAATAAATTTCTTTTTCAATTAAACACAATTTTTGGACACTAGCTGAAAAGATCTGTAACGTGTTCAGCATAGATACTAGAAATTAAGAATTAACAAATTTTAATGGGAAGTATCAAGATACATAGCCGAATAATCAGTTCCACCCTTAGAAAGTATTTATGAATAGTTTCTTTGTCATGCTCTAGCAATTTTCTACCTTCTGCTTTCTATGCAGTCTGGTGAAACCCAGAGCTTTATTGCTCTTTTATTCAGTGATTGAGAAACTCAATATTTGACAGGAAAGTGTATCATTTTTGAAGCTGAAGTAAGATAAATGTATACAAGAGAAGTATACATGCTCTCACATTCCATTTTTATTTCCCTATTTCTTATTGCTCTTGGAAAGGGAACTACATGTGTGCAAATTTATAAGTATTTCTTACCAACTGCATAGTCAAATTTGCAGACATAGTTCATGCTAATGAGTTGCATTTAATTTTCATCTGCGTGTTTTAATCTATATTTTAAATATTACAGTGTTCCATGATAGTACACTAGCTTATCTTGTATGTGAAGAGTTTTTCATCTATTCTGTGATTAACTTTTATTTTAGTGGAAATTAATAACTTGCCATATGTTTACCATGGCAGCAATAAAGTATCCTAAACCTTAATTTAAAATTATGAAATATATGGACACATAAGTAAGGTAATTCTAATAATGTGGCTAAGAAGTCTTCCAAAAGAACATTTTGTTTCACTGGTAAATGATAAAAATGCTGAGTATTTCCATCAAGTTAGTTGCACTTATTTTGCTAGCAGAGTCATTTATAAATAGTTACAACTTTTTGTGTGTAATAAATGGGATTACAGTTACAATATATCTTTTGTTCAAGATATATTTATTATGCTTTTATTTAATATAACTTTTCCTTTAATTTAATTCGTATTATGTATATATACCTATACAATATCTAGACCTGTATCTATAGTTTATTTTTCTCTAAAGTATTTTGATCTTAATAGGAAACATTAAAATATTAAATTACAATTTCTTCTATAATTATAACTTTTTTATAGGTAAACTTTTTCCTGCTGAACTTAGAGCTAAATAGAGCATACAGTTGATGAGTTGAATTGTTTTTTAATTCTTTCAATGCTTTTGATTATATAATGAGGATCAGATTACAAGAAATTGTCAACAATGCTTTGTAAATAATTTTCTAGAGTTCTGATAATTCTTACTACACTAATTATTGTTTGTTGTCCATGAAATTGAAAAGTTACCCCATTTATTATGAGGTATCCAAGTGAATGATGTCCATCAGCAATCAGCAAACCTATAAGGGGAACTTGACAATAAATCAGTTCATTACACAATCTGCCCCATTTATCTCTTATATTTTTGCTGAAGAACATTGTGTTTTTAATGAAACTGAAAGGCATCAATTTTCATTCCATTACTTCAAAGTAATTCTGCGATGTTCAAATAGTTGATAGGAAACTGAATTTTTTTTCAGGAATGAAAAAAATAGTTTTGCACAAAGATGTAAATGGTTATGGACCTTGCTGATTTTTATGAAATTGTCACAGAAAATGACATCATTTAAATACTTTTTCAATGAAAATTAATTACTGATTGCAATTTGCATATCTTGGAAGTTGTAATTGGCCCTCAAGAAATGTAGACAATAGCAGAGGATACTGAGAGTTGTTATTCAGCAATATCCGAAAATACTCTTCTACTTGTCCACTTGTTTTGAAATTTCTGAACAGCTTTTCTGCATTTCTAAATGTAGTCCTAGATATACCTTTTGAAAATAATAGAGAAGAGAAAATAATACTTGAATTTAATTGCAGTCTATTAGTATTACAGGTCACTTAGATAGTACATAATGCCAACAACTGATTAATGACCCATATTAAACATTGTTCCCTTCTGCAATGTTTTTCAATTGCACAGTCCAAACTAAATTTTCCAAGTAGTCCCAAGCAACAAGTATCAACTCTGCTTTGATTCTAGTATCAGCTATGATAAGCTACATTTTGTAGCTACTCCATTAATCAGTTCCTTTACAAAAGGGTGTAGAAGACAAATATGTAATTGTCACTGAGCTCAAATTAAATGTTACAGATACTCCTCAACTTATAATAATTGTTCAAAGTTATAATGGGACTGAAAAAGTGACATGACCATTTTTCACACTTATGACTGTTACAGCAGTCATGTGGTCATGTGATCAAAATTCAGATGCTTAGCAACTGGTTTATATTGATGTGGGTTGCAGTGTACTGTGGTCAGAAGGTTTGCGACCTTCTGACAAGCAAAGTCAATGGGAAAGCCACATTCACTTAACAACCTTATTACTAACTTAATAACTGCAATGATTTACTTAACAACTATGGTAAGAAAGGTCATAAACTGGGTCAATATTTATTTAAAAAATGTCTCGCTTAACAGAAATTTGGGGCTCAGTTGTGATCATAAGCTGAAAATTATCTGTATATAAATTATATATGTTATTTCTAAGTTCTGTTCGGAATGTTGCATATGAACTAAATTTTTATATACTATATGGGAATGGAAAGGTAAAGGGGTATGTCATTCTGTAATGTTTAATATTTATATGCTGTCATTGATTTTAACAGTTTTTTCATAAGGTTAGGGAGACTATTGAACACTTGTGGTTTTGTTAGGTCTTGATCTGTTTTGCATATCTAAAAGTCAAAAAGGTTTAGAACTCTTCTATCCACCAAAAACCTTTTTTCAGAGGGAATTATTTTATTTACCACATTTCCCTTTGAAAAAAGGTTTTTGGTGGGTAGAAGAGTTCTGAACCTTTTTGACTTTTCCTTTAGTGCCTGTTTTGAATTTCTGTACCATTTTTAAACCCTGACCTAAAAATAACAAAGAAGCACTTGTGTCCAGTTTCACTGAAGAGTTACTCTGGATGCAAATATTTTCCTTGCATCCACTTTGAGCTTTGAAAATATACTTATATTCTTTTCTGAATGAAAATACCCAGTTTTCTGCATGTATCATATAAATGTGATAAGAAAAGGAAGACCTTGTTTTCCTGGAAGACTTTCAGACTTATAAATATTCTGTGTCTCTTGTTTATGCCATTCTATAAATTAGCTCTGAATTTTCTTTATTGTAATGCAGGCTGTTATATTTCTACATTGGAGTCAGAAAATATATACCTGTATATTACAGGCTATTAGCATTCATATTGTTTTGTTAGTGCTACTTGCCATCTCTTGCTCACTTCTCCTTTTACATAACTAGCATCAGCTATAAGATTTCTTTTTTAACTCATCCATTTTCCAAGTTGATTGTGATATTTCACCAAATCAGCAATGTCTTTTTAAAAAAATGTTTTCATTCATATGCACCCCACATATATTCTCATCCCTATCTATTTACATTTTTGCATAATTATAGTCTTAATGGTTTTAGAATTTGAGGATTGTACTTATTTATTTTTTTAAATAGATGTAGTCCACTAATTTGTCCTTTATATCTTGTTGATACTAAGTTTAGTCTTCTAAATATGACGATTTCTGGTTTAAGTAACCTTTTAATATTTAAATAATGTCATGGCTTTTAATTCCTACTTCTTGAGAAATTATTATACCTTTGGGGTCCTGTTTCCCCCCCCCCTTCTGGAATCTTTTTAAATGAAATTACCAGTGAGCAACTAACTTAAAAAAAAAAAAGATCCATTCATTTAATATAATTTGCATTGTCATTTACATGGTCATGCATACTGTTGCATTATTGAATTGTGACAATTATTTTGTACAGAACCCTGGAACATTTGAATTATTGAATAAAAATAAATTTCTTTAATGTTGGAAGTACAATTGGATTTTTTCCCTAACCTGGCTTTTTGATCAGTATCTGCAAAAATCCAAGAAAAATGTTTTTTATGAATACATGAATTAAGCTTGCTTTGTTTTTAGCTTAAGATATGTGAGCCATGTATTATAGTTTGTTCAACAAATCATGATTAAATATGCATAGCTTTTAATTATTTTTGAACTATAAATAACATCACTTGCCTAGGTATCCAAGATTTTCCCCCGAAGATACATATTTTCAGAACTGTAAGTCTGAAAGTACATTTGGTTCATCATTTTACTAAACCATAATATAATTTGTTTAGTTTTTGTCTAACCTATATGATTTGAGCCATGGTTTATAAAATATGATTTTGTACTTAGTGTGTTTTAGAAAAATAGCCAATTATGGTTCATTCAATAAACTGATTAAATCATGATTATGTTAATTCAGTCCTAGAGTAGCTGGAAAAATATGTTGGGTAACTGGAAGGGCATGTAATATAGACACTTTGTTTTCCAGTGCATATACCTGGTTTGCTTAAAATAAAGTTTTAATGTTAATACCGTAGTGTGTTAATTAATACTGTAATATAACCATCACTAGTCTCTTCATCACTTTTGAGATCCATTCCAAAGAATATTCTTAGTAATTTGGAAAACTTATAATAATATCATATCATAACATAGTTTTCCTAGACTCTTTCACTTTTAAATATTTTTTAAGACTACTGGTGGAAATGAGATATGGAAAGGCAAAGCTAGAGAATCTGGAAAACTGCAGAAATGAGAGGAGTTATTTCCTGATTTTATTAATGGAATTCAATGCAAGTATGAAAGAAAACTGGCATAGGATTCCATTCATAGAGCTGAATTTAAAGAACCATTAGCAAGAAGAAATTGATCTACACAAGCAAGTGGTGCAAAGGAATCTATATAGTATTATAAAATGATACTTTCAATGCTCTTTTAAATTACTTGTTCAAGGTTGCATAGTTATTGCTGTCTATTAGGAGCATAACCTTCTGCTGAAACACATCACTGTTTCCTCTGACAGAAGGTAGCTCTTCATGGGACACTTACACCTGGTGCCTTTTCTTCTCACCATGTCTAAAAAACAATTTGAAATGGACCTATCAGTTGGCTCCCAATATCTTTACTTCACCTGTCTTCAGAATATTGAGAACATTCTGGGAACACAAGTAAAGTTCCACCTCTAGCCAACAAATAGGAGCCTGCTAAGTAAAATAATTTAAAAGATCCAATAGTATGTTTTCTCAAATACTGCTAGTTCTGGAACAACAAATATTTCACAAAAAAGAAAACATAATATGTTTCTAGTGCTACCTTTCAAGTATGTTTTAGCTGCAAAATAGCACCCTCTCTTTTCTATTTCCATTTTAGCTTGACCTCTGTTCATGTTTTCATTATTAAAAAAAGAATTAAAGAAAAATTATATGTCAGTGAAGCCATCTGGCTACTAAGCTATCATTCCCTTTGTATTAAAAAATCCAATTGAGACTTACAGAATTAGCATTATCATCATCAGTTTTGCACCCAGGCACATTTCCCAATTACTCAAGCCATGGGATGAGCTGCCTTGAAGAACAGTATAACTTCAGACAAAATACATTCTGAGCTGAAGGAATTGGAGCTCATTATAAGGTGTTTTCACCTTGAAGCAGCCTGTCACTTTGCATATTAGTTTCCTCCTTTGCTAATCAAGACAGTATCCCCTTAGAACCTACGAAGCAGTCTGAAGCCCACTGAAACTGAGAAGAGAGGCATTAGATTCTTTCATAAAGACACCAAATGTTCATTAGACTTGAAAGTTTCATTGTATCATAAGAAAGGTGAGTGATTTGGCTTCCAGTAAATCAGTTCAGATGCCAAATTCAGTCAGCATTAGGGTCTCACAGAAATGTAAAGCTCTTTACAACTTCATAGAATATGGAATCTTTGTATGAACATGCCAAGGGATGCGTACAAGTGACTATGTTTTAACTAAATATATTTTGGATTGGATCTAAAATCTTCTATATGGCAACCATGAGCCTTATTATTGAGCTCCACAAATATAACAGTATAATGGAAACATGAATTTTATTTTAAATTACAGATTAATTATGGGTTTAGGGGGACTTTTATTTTGCAATTGTAGATTTAATTGCAAAATTAAAATTAAAGAAAACCTGCTATGAGCCACGTATGTATGTGACAATCCATAATAAATAATGTCTATATTATTGCCTAGGGAAAAAGGAAGATGTGGCAGTGAAAATAAAGACAAATAATTAATTTTTTCCCAAATGTTTATTATATATTTCCTAAATGCAGAAGAATGAAATTCCCAACTTTAGAGCAAAAAGTTCTACAGTTGGGGTTGCAATCCTTGTGAGGGGCATGGACAATTTGTGAAGGATTACTGTTTATTTTAAAGTTGATTTGCCAATAAATAGGAACCTGCAAAGAAAAATAATTTACAAAATTCAACAATACTTTTTTTCAACTATTGCTAGTTTTAGAGCAACCACTATCTCTTATAAAAAGAAAATGAAAAATATGTTTACCTTCAAAGGGAAGCTTCGAAAGAGGTTTTGCTTATTTATTTATTTCCCAATCCTAACCTGAAATAAATAATAAATCATTATTATTCGTAGGTAGTAAGAAATGTATTGTTTATTCCTGAGGATTATATATATATGTATTTATGTATGTATATATATATGATTATATATTGTTGCAAAATTTGAGAATCCCTAAAGAAAGGCTTTTTGATAAATTCATAAGCCAAAAACTTTGCCAAGGTTATGTATTTAATCTTTTACCCCATTACTTATAAGAAATAGGTATAATCCATAATTGGATTTTGTTGTCATATTATAGCACTTTAAAATGTTGCTTTCTATCTAAGAGATAAGAGCGAAATGTGGAAACATTACTTTAGTCATCCCTTCGATTGGTTTTCAGACTAATGCAATTATAGTGAGGTCTGAAAAAGAGGGGATGTTGTTGTCTGAAGAGAAAATAATAATAAAATAAATTATAAAGAGAAAATGTGGCATCACCACCAGCAGGTAGGTGAATGAGAGTGTGTTTGAAGAACACACTGATCACACTGAAAAAGAAATGGTGATAAAATGATTTCAGGAAATTCCCTAGAAAAAAATTATTCAGTTCTACAGAAAACACTAGATATCTGTTATGTACTTCAAGTTCTGAGGCATCATGTTTTATGAAATAAGCATATTTTTTTTGCTGGCAAAATATTTAGTCATAGTTCAGTACGTAGTTTAATACATTTATTAGTTCTAGCCAGTTGATTATACTATGTAGGTTTGAACATTATTTTCCTTTTTTCTGATAATTCTTAAATTTTACACACACACGCGCACACACACACACACACACACACTCAAATGTCAGTAATTAAGATATAATGGTGTAAAGTAAGTTATATAGTAACTTTAAGAAATAGTTCTGAAAAAACAAATTCTAATGATGAAATATTGAAAAATCTGGTTGGAAAATAATTTATGATCACAGATACAATATATCTTAGCAAACCGATACCTGAAAATAAGGTGAAATATAGGAAAAGACAGTTAATACCGGTAATCGCATGTACAGCATTGTATCCATTTTATGGTTGTATATAGAAAAGCAAGTAAATACAAAAATGGATTACCTTCTAAAATTGAAACCAAATGAAAAATACAGGGATTTTTTTCAATATAGCTAATTATTTATATAATCATGAATGGTTTCAGATATGGCTAAAATAGATAAGTTCTCACGCAGAAGTAAGAGGCATTTGCTATATTTTTTTGGCTAAAATAGAGAAGAAATTTCTTGATATTCTATTTCTAAATCCTGCATATCCCTATACTCTTTGTTAAAATATAATATATATGCAAATTTGATAGTTTTTCAATATAGCTGTGTTTTTGTTATGAATTGTTAGTTAGAAAAATATAATATACAAGATTGCATTAAATGATACAAAAATTATCCCTCTTCCTTATTTTTACTATTAAATTTATACAAAGTTAAAACATTTTTATTTAATTTTACTTGAATGTATAAACCAAGTATGCATGATTAGAGTGTACATAGTATATTCAATCTTAAATGCCATATAAAATTATAGCAATTATTTTTTAATTTTAACAGTCTTATGGCAAAGGTGCAAGAAGAAAAAACAGATTTAAAGGCTCAGATGGGAGTACATCTTCTGACACTACCTCAAACAGTTTTGTTCGACAGGTATGTTATTTTTCTTTGTTTGGGTAATATTTGGTTCTGTTGCTTCACAAAATAATATTGTAGTATTGCATAATTTCTGCTGACAAAAAATAACAATAAAAATAGAAAGTTACTTCAAACTCTCAATACAGATACAACTATATAATAAAATATTCTTGTTTTACTTTAATAAAATATATAGAAACTAAATATAGAAACATATACAAATAATAACAGCAATGCTACATATCATAATCTGAATAAAATATATAACTACAAATGAATGATATTAAAATTTTCAAAAATACAGATATTACTAGATATTTCTATACCAAACAAAACATCCTCTATTTACAGATTAAACAAATACATAAAAATCTAACATAAAAATATATATTAAGCTATGTAATCAGAATATATTTAATCCTCAGATTCCAAAATCAAAACATTTTTTCTTTATCAAACAAAAGTCTAAAAGTTGTTTTTATGTAGAAAGTCAAATCAGCAACTTAATCAAAGCAGTCAGTGTTGCCATCTTAGCCAACTACATTAATTTTACAATCCTTTCCTCTATTGTGATAGTTTGTATATTTACCCATTTCTTTGCCTGTTGAAAGCCTTGCAGAAGGTATTGTATATAAGAATAAGATCCCTTATTTTAATAAATTTATCCATCAAATTGTAGTTTCAATTTTACAATTGTTTTTCCTTTTTGTTGTAATTTTGAAGTATAACAATATTCTTTAAAACATTCTGTTGACAAGTGATATGTTTTGAAAAAAAATCTCACAACATGGACTTATAATTATGTATTTGCTAATAATTGAAAGATATTGCATGGAATTAATGTAGTTAGTTAAGATGGCAATCCTGACTGCTTTGATGAAAATGATAATGTGATTTTCTACATGGAAACCGCTTCTAAACCTTTGCTTGATAAAGAAAGCAATGAAGATTTTGGAATCTGCTGATTAAATATGTTCCGATTATGCAGCTTAAACATATCATACATTGAAAGATATCACATGATTTTTATAGTTTATAGGTTTTTAAAAGAGGGAAGAGACAAAAGTTTGATAAGTCAATTCAATTTATTTATTCAAGTGAAAGTTTGAATCCTGAATAAGATAGTTCAGTAACAGTTGAATTTTAAAAAAAAAATTATTTAATTTTTGGAAATTTAGAAGCAACTAGAAAAATGGTTTGTGTTTTATTTCAGAAGAAAGAAAAGAAAAAATGAGGTTATAAAGTTTCTAAATGCACTTACCTTTCCTTGATAGAAGAAAATATCAGTGTTTTCCCTTCTATGCAGATGTTGGTTTGTTTAATACATTTTATCTTGCCATTCTGCGATGCTTAATGCTTAATCTATAAATAGAGCAATTTAAAATTTCCACAACTATATACAAAACAAACAGATTTTACCAAATAATTATAGTAAAATAATACAACAAAGCAATAAAAACATAAAATAATAGATGACATATAAGAAACTCACACGAAAGATTTCCAAACAATGTTGCTTTTGCAGAGTATATGCTCTAAAATGCTGTTAGTATTGTATAATACTGCATAAGGATTACATAGACTTATATAGGCATAATAAGTACTTAAGATTTCCATTTTGTTGCTCCTGAAATAGCCAATTCCATTATGAAGCAGCTGATGACTGTTTCTCTGTACTGTCCAACCAAAATGTAATTACTTACAATTCAGGTCTATAATTTATTGTTTTGTCTGTCTTGAACAAGTCTGCCCATTTTCTGTAAAAAAAGCCTTTCAGGTACTTGAACAGACTGTCAAGCTGTCTTTGTTTCTTCATGCAAAATATATCTTGCACTCTTGTTGAAGTGAACTTTTTTGGTAGCTCCATCATCATGTTTGCTGATGATCCAGAAGGGAAATTGGTTCCTTTCTGGAAATACTGCTATTTGATCCCCTTGCCCTTAGAATTTTCCTACCAAATACAGAACTTGCATTTATCTCTTGTTGAAATAAATGTTGACTTCAAGTATCACCTTATTCTTTTCTATATGCTTATATACTTGCTATGTACTGCTTGATTATTTTTTTTAGGATTTTCTCAAATACTGATGTTTAACTAGTCTATAGCTTCCAGTCCCCTTTTTAAACAATGAAACAATATTAGCTATTCTCCAATTATCATCACCATCTATTAAACATATATGCTATATAACTTTCAATATTTTTTTCATATGCCAACCAATATACAGGTAGTCCTCACTTACAATAGTACCTTTCAAAGTTATTGTTCAAAGTGAGCATTCAAAGTTACAACGGCACTGAACAAAAGTGATTTATGACCATTTTTCACACTTACAACCATTACAGCATCCCCATGGCCACATGATTTAAATTTGTATGATTGGCAACAGATTCATATTTATAATGGTTGCAGTGTTCTGGGATCATGTGATCACTTTTTGTGATTTCATTACAAGCAGAGTCAATGGTGAAGTCAAACTCATTTAACAACCATATTACTAACTTAACAACTGCAATGATTCACTTAACAACCGTGGTATAAAAAATTGTAAAATGGGGCAAAATTCACTTAACAAATTTCTCATTTAGCAACATAAATTTTTGGCTCCATTGTGATCATAAATCGAGCACTATCTGTATTACTGACTCTCAAGTCAGATAGTATTGTATGCTTTGACTTTCAATAAAACATTTTGAAAATATCCCATGCAATTCAATCCCATTTGTGAGCTGGTCTATGTTTCCATTAATGAATATAGATCTGTTTGAATAATAGTTTCTAAAGAGTGAATGTTAAAATGCTGTGGTGAAATTAGAAGGGATTATCAAGAAATATACCACTAGGTTCCATTTTAAACTCAATACATCCCAATGTATTTATAAATGATTTCAATGAGTGATTAGAAAATAAGATTATCAAATCTGCAGATGAGATGATAGATAAGGGAGCAAACATCAGAGAACTGCAATAATTAGATTTAAGAAACTCTACGGCAATAAGCAGTAGGCAATAAGCAGCAATATTATTTTAGTAACAAGTATTGTACTTGTTACTAAAAAATCTTGTAATTATTACTTTTTATTTATCTATTAATTTTAAAAAGCAAGTCCAGTTCAGATAGTCAGTTAGGAAAACACTATATTGAATAGTTCATACCTGGACATTGAAAATGCTAGAGGAAAACAAAATATAAATAACTTTATGTAAACTATTCTGGTATAGTTTGCTTTTATTTTGCTGTGTGATTGATTTCCATAATGTTGCTATCCTATATCCAGTTAGTGGACCAAAGCTAGTAATTACTCTGAATTATCTAAGCAATTGTATTACAATTCTGTAAACTGATTCCTAAAACTGATCTAATTTCCAAGATTTACACAACTGTTCTGTAAGTAATGTCTACCAGCATTGGTTTTATTATCAAGGGGTTAAATCACTAAAAAGAGGAAAAATAATGCTGTTTAATGCGTAAGATTATTATTTATATCAGTTGGCTATGTTTAGAATAATATGATTATTCAATATTTGTCTTTTTGGTTAGTGATATAAAGACTTGGTTAATGACATAAAATTAAATATTGTGCTTTTCCCAATTTCCCATGTTCTTTTGGCTTTGCAACTAATGTGTTGCAATTGAGGCTAAATGTGTACTGAGAGTACCATATAAGGGAAAGATTCCAATATTGCATGATATTAGAACTGGATACATATTCCTTTCAACTTAATTTTAGCAAAAACATTTATAAAACAGCAGAGAAGCTGTCTTATAAAAACAAGCCATTTTCATTCACATGCTAATAACAGTAATTCTTCCAACAAGGTTTTTTTCGAAGGCACTTGACATTTATCATCTAAAAATGAAAAGGGTAATCTAATTAGCCTTTTATAACTAGAAGAACAAAATAGTTCTAAGAGTCACTCCAGACATAGGAGGTGTAAGAGAGGAAGTACAAGAAGGTGAACTAACAAAAGGAGCATATGCTCCATCCTACAATTGGGTATATCAGGTTGCCCTGATAAAAAACATTTTACAAGAAGGGGACTTTTACTAAATGAAGTCCATGCTTTCATCGTGCTTTCAACATTGGAAATAATCTATGAGATCCTTAATTTATAAACATATTTACAAATACATACTGTATGTTTTCTAAGAATTAAGTCCCACTGAGTTTGGTAGAGCTTACTTATTCTGTAGTATATGCAAATATAAGAAGACAAGTTAATGAATTAATGATTGATTATAATTTTAATATTTCATTATGTATGTATTGAACTGCTAATAAATGTGATAAGGAATATTGCATTTGGAGAAAATCCTTCAAGCAATCATTTTAATTTACTAAAATAGACTGCTAGGAATATGTGTGAAAACATTGTACATATGGTGACAAATACATATGCTCAACTGAAATATTTATGAGCTTCTGTGCTAGGTTATGAGCAATATATTTCTATTGATTTAGTAACTGAATACTCTACTTTCTACTTAAGCATTACTCAAAACAATGGCATATAGAAAATAGAAAAATGCTCAATTATAGTTAAAATACAAATAAAATAATTATTTTTAAACATTCCTAGTAGTCTAAACACACACTTTCTTTCACTACCATGAGAAAGAATGCATCAGAGTCTTTGAAATGATGCGATCAATTTGCATGCTCCCTGTTATCAGGAGGGTCTCCTGACCTTTTGAAAAAAAGCCACATTTTGAGGATTTCTAGAAAGTCACTATGATTGGGATTGATCTTGAGGTGGGATGAGATTATATATGGCAGAAAAGGCTTGTCTCTGGGACCTCTCAGATGGAACTTCTTAGCAGATGGATCTGCAGACTAGGATAGATAGGATAGTAGATGTAATTGGGGACAGGGAGTCTTTTAGCTATACAAATATTCATATATAATGAATTTAGGTAGTCTTTGACTTACAACCATTTGTTTGGTTAAAACAGCTCTGAAAAAAGTATGACTGATCATCACATTTATAACTATTGTAGCATCAGGCAAGACCAATGCCCCTTTTCCTTCCTTAGGAGAGTCTGGAACTATGTCTAAGTTTAGGTTACTGCATACCCACTGTATATAAAATAATTTTAAGATGTAATTTTGTATGCGGGGGATGGGGAGGATTCTGATTTTTGTAGATGGACTGGAGAATCTTACGTGACTCTCAGTTCTTTGGGCAAAAGATATGATAAGGATTTATGTTAACACTCAGAATTGAATTTTTATTTCAGATTGCTAATGGTTAGATGAGGCAAAATGATGTTAGGTTTATACTGTTTCTAAAATGTTCATAAATGTAAATATAAGGAAGGCTATTCTTAGGCATTGAACTTATACCCTTTACAGTGTAATGAATGTAAAATAATGCCTTATTAGATGTAGAAATGCAAACGTAATATTTGTAGCACAGATTATTTAAATCATCAAGAAGTGCAGCTGTTCACAGTGTTACTCAGCTAACCTTTTACATTGGAGTTGCAGGTATTATTAGCAGGTCCAGTATATGTGGATGACAATAGTTTAGGGAAAGTTATTCCATATAATCTATTTTTAATTTTTCTGTCAGAGATCTAGAATCAGCTGATTCTATATAAACATTGATAAGTCTCATGAACATAATGCCTTAAGCAAAGACTGAGGAGAACCAAAGACAAGATTAGCTTTTGTTATGGCAATTTCTCTGGTGGGAATTTGGGTCAGTAACTCTCTCAGCCCAGTGCAGCTAACAGAGCTGATGCTGGGGGAGATAAAATGAAAGGAGTAATCTTTGTAAGCTAACCAGAGTTCCTTCAAAACTATTTTTTCAAACATGGAACTATTATTTTATTAAAATTGACAACAGATGTACCTATATATGTTACATTTTCTTCTCTAACAAGTGTCATATATTCTCAGCTAATGAGATTTAACAAGCTTTTCAAAGCTATTAAGTTTTAGTCTTATGCATGACTTTTAATGCTCTATTTTGTATTACTTATTTATTCCTGCCTTTTTCTTGAGATGCAAATTGATGAACAGATTGTGATGTAGCCTCATGTTATCCCTAGAACAATCCAGAAAGTTAAGTTAACCTTTAGAAAATACAAAGAGAAGAAAAAAAATCACTAAAATCAACCAGTAAAGTTGAGTAAAGTCTTGAATCCGGATCTCTTCAGTTCAAATCCACTATGCCATTTGTCTTCTAGCTCTTTTTTAAGCATAACACTAGAAATATTTAATTTAAATAATATTTAAAACATACATATATTTCTTAACTAACATAAAACATAGGTATTGTTAGAATTTTTGGTTTGTTTTGCAAACACAACAAACAAAACTATATTCAAAATTATTTTTAAAGAAATAATAAAAGCCAAAAATACATGCAAATTTTGATTTTCCTGTAAATGTTTGACTACTGAACATTGTAATCATGATTTAAAAAAACCTTCCATACTCATTTCCACTAACTAGACGGGAAAGAAATTAACAAAGTAATATTAAGGTCAGGCTGTCCCCTTGGCAGTAGATAATGAACAGAAAGTGCTAACATTTTCCAGACCTTACTAGAAAATGAAACAAATTGAACTTGTCTCTTGTCTTGCTATACTCAAAAAAAGTCTGAGGGAAAGGGCTGATTTTAATTGTACTTTCAAATATTCGTCTATATAAAGGTATAAAAGGGAGATATTCTTGCTGTTATAAGAACAGTGTTGGGGTGGCTTTCACTTGGTGAAAGACTTACCTCATCTATATTTTAGCTTTTGGAGTAAGATGGAGTGTTTTGTTAAAGGTGGAGCATTTTCTATCATGGTGAGTAGGATGTATAGGCAAATGGAGAAACAATGTATACATAGGCAAAAGGGAATAAATGAGGATGTATCAACAAATAGGGGTAAAATGGGAATGCGTAGGGAAATGGGGATAAAAGCAGCTATTGTTGAACATCTGCCTTGTAAGTGACAATATTGTGACTTGCATCTAAAGATGATACCATATAGTATAAAATATAACAATCAAAATGATCAAATGACAAAAATGAAAGAATTCCTCTTTATAAGTATATAATATGAATTGTGCATATAATTTGTTTTTGTGTTTTTTTAAATTAGTATGGACCAATTATAGTATCTTAAATTTTATTTGTAAGGTGAATCCTATTTCACACAATATTAACTAGAGAAGTAACATTTGATCTTCTAATTGGAATTCTACTATGCAAAGGCCTTTGATAGTGTTTGATAATTCATATCCCTTGATAAAATTGTTTTTTCAATAGTGCAGAATTCAGAACGGATCACCCGGTACCTTGCTTTCCATCCGTGTTCAACTGCTGTTTATAAACGCATTATAGCTGAAATACTTCCTTTGTTAATCTCCATACTAATTGCTCACAGCGTTTTTTCAGCATTTTTAGAAAATTCTGTACCTTTTGATATATTGTTATTGATATATAGATAATGAAAATCCTTGCTTTTGATATATATGTCCTTATTATCTGCCTTTTGTTTGTTTTTGCAAGTTACTGAATGACATGTGTTTGCAGTGAATTGGATATAAAAAGGATTTGTAAAAAAAAGAGGAAAATACATTTTAATAAAACTCTCCAATTTGTAACCTTTAATTGTATGAAACTATGAAATAATATACCACAAATGGGTTATCTTAAAAGACTGTTTCTCAAATCTGGGAGTCATTACTTCCGAGGAATTGAAATTTGGCAAAATTTTGGTCATCTCAGTGTCACTATAGTCATTATTAATGCTTCTGACAAGGAAAATCAATGGGGAAATAGGAAATTGGAAATCAGTCTCATTTCCACTATTCTTTTTTAGCTAAGCAAATATTTCTGAAATCATTCACAAGGTTACAGCTTTTTGAAAAAGAATACAAAATCCACTGAAAATCCACAGGAATCCCCCCCCCCAAAAAAAAACCCAAGAAGGAGCCATCAAAAACCTATAAAATATCTGTGCACAAGAGAATGTTAACTGGTTTGAATAATGAAACATCTGCAGAAAACAGATGTAAGTTCAAGAGCACGAAAGACCCCTCAAAGTTTTTTTGGGGAAACTCTTAAGTTTTTAAACCTGAAGGTGACGAGATAACAGAAATATAGCATAACTCTATAGTTTAATTAAGTTTATTATTTTAAGAAGATTTTAACATTTAATCCTTTTATGAGGAGAGGTGTCCTTTAAAAGTATGAATAAATTGGCAGCCATATCTTAACATAAATTGCTGAATTGTTTCTGAATTTTTTTAAAACCTAAATTTGAAGATGTCTAGGTCATTTTGTTTATCAATTTAGCTGGACAAACATCCTCCTTTTGGGGTGTGTTTTCATTATCTTATTCCACTTACTTAATTTGCATTAATACATAACAATATTTCATATGGACTAATACAACTTTTCTGATTGGTTAAGAAATGTTTTACAACACAAAATTATTTTAACAGACAAATTCATGTTTGCTGATTTGGACATTAGAAAGAAACAGTCTTCAATATTAAATAAGTTAAACATAATAGTTTACTTTATTTGGGAAAACAGAATCTTGTAGGGGTGAGAATTAAGAAAAAATATTAACCTGAGAATATCAGAGGGTATCAGAAGTGCTAGTTGATCTTTGGATCTTTGCAGAATATCAGCAAAAATTTCTTACATTTTATTTGAAAATTGTTGCAGTAAGCAAGGTAGGAAAATGTACAAGAGTTTTCGGGAATCGTTTCAAACTCTTTAATAATAGCTCCATTTTGAATTGAGATGGGGCATAGGGATTGAAGTGTCATAGCAAGATGTGATTCTTCTTTTTTTCTTCCTCACCCCATTTTTGAGCTTGATTTTCTCCCGTCTTCTATTCCCACACCAAATTTGGAACTATTCTGTTCAGTTTTTTTGGAAATTATTATGCTAATATACAGTCCTAAGTCCTTTAGATAAATACTGTATAAACCTAAATACTTAGTGCAGGGGTGTCAGACTTGATTTCACTGAGAGCCGTATCAGGGTTGTGTTTGACTTCTGGAGGGCCAGTGGGTAATGTCCAGAGCAGTGTGGCCAGCTTGATACCACCACTCATGCCTGTAGTGGCCCAAGCACTCTGCCAGTGAAAATGGGCTCCCAAAGTCTTTCAGAGGGATACAGCATTCTTGAAATTGCTAAGATACTGAGAAATGATCACATAACTATTTTGTTGCAAATAGTCAACAGGGTTTCAAGAAACATATTGAAAAAAAAAAGACACACATTAACTACCAAAGATTTGAGAAGAATCAAATGTGAAGCTACTAGGAACCCATTATTCCCCAGTGGTGTCATATTCCAGAACTGCAAACTATTTGAAGAACCTAGTAGTACAGGGTGTTCAGTGCTCAGAAACTTGGCCAAAGTAAGGAAGGCTGAAACCTAACCACCACTGAATAAGAAACATAAGTTGAAATATCAGAAGACAGATTTTTCAAAGGTTTTATGGACTAATGAGATGAGAGTCACTCTTGATGGACCAGATGGATGGACCCGTGGCTGGATCAGTAACGAGCCCAGAGCTCCACTTCGACTCAGACACCAGCAAGGTGCAGGTGGGGTACTGGTATGGGCTGCTATTATTAAAGATGAGCTGCTTGATTTTTTGGGGTTGAAGATGGACTCAAAATCAAGTCCCAAACCTATTGCAGTTTTTAGAAGACATTTTCTTCAAGTTGTGTTACTGGAAAAAGTCTGCATCTTTCAAGAAGACCATAATAATTTTATACAGTATTTCTTATAATTAATGTATTTCATAAAGGTTAATTTATAAATAAACATGACAATAATGAAGATACGGAATGAAATGTTTTGTTTCTGTTGGGAAGAGCATATGCTATTACTTTTTTTCTAGCAAAATCAATCAATGACAATAATGTATTTTTAAAAAATTATTGATACATACAGTGTATATTTTTAATGTTACTATTAAAAAGCTAACTGTATTTAACAGTTTTAATCCATACTTCTGTCTTTGTAGGAATATCATTGTTGATTCATGATTGCCCAACACACAACTTTGTATGGCATTCAAACACACACACACACACACACACACACACAGAAATAATAATTAGTCATGCCCCAGCATATTAGCATAGTTTATTCAGGCTATTTTTAGTGCTAAAATGCAAAATGCATTGGGGCAATGGAGCCTGGAAATTATGAAATATATTTTAATATTATATAATTTTAGTACACCTGAATATTTTTGAGCTACCATAGGTATTTAATTTCTATGGAATATTTCCATGCATGTCTGTTTCAAGAGAACAATATCTAGGAAAGCATACTACCATACAAAATTTTATTTAGATATAATTATATAATTCTGGCACATTTATATCATTGTTGATTTCATATTTTATTCCTGTACTGATTTCATGAAATGCAGAACTAAACAATGTACTTTTTGGTTTTCATTATTATAATGAATTATGTGGGCAATTTTTAAAATTTCAGTGGAAAATGAAAGAAAGGCTAGAGTTAAGATAAGGTATGGATAAACAATATTTTATGGCAGAAGAACCAGGGAAATATAGCTCTACTGAGGTATTATTTGAGAATCTCTGTGTGGATATACATGTATGTAATATTATATGATATGTCATGTTTCATACTTCTGGAGGGAGAATTTCTCATACCACCCCTGCCTAATTTCAGTTTTTCATCCCTCTTTAATGGATTATGTAACAACGAAAACATTTCAAAAATTCCTATGTTCATGATTTGGAAATGCTTATTTAAAGTATTTTGCCATAAAGTAAATCAAAATCATTAACAGTCTTGCAAGTTTTCTCATATACAAATAGTTTTCCATTGTGCTGAATTACTCATCATAGTTTCTTTGCTTTGATCCATTTGATTACAGATGGTCTCTGTGATAGTTACTATAGAAACTAAGCTATTCCATTTTAGACTTTTCCTGTTGCTATGCTGTATGGAAGGCTGCTGTTTGCTGTTTTTTTATGGCAAGCTATGTAATAGAGAATATTGATTTCAAGATAACTGACAAGGTAGTAGGTAAATTGAAACCTGAATTGGATTAAAGAAGTGAAAATGCTGTTACAGCAAATGAGTAGAAAGCAAAGTTAAAAAAATGTGCATAGAATTCTCCTTTCATTGGATTAAGCCAGTTTTATGTTTATGTTTAATTATAAAGCAGATTTTGAATGATATTTCTTTAGTTTTTAATAGTTGCAAACTGAGAGATTTTAATAGTTTAAAGAGTACTTTTCAAACTTTTTCCTTCATTACTCAAAAACACTAATCAAAAATGTATTTTTACTACTTAACAGAAGTCCTGCAGTGATTAGGTAATGGTTAGTATGTTGTTACCCAGGCTTGGAAAACACTGTTTTAAAGAAACCATTTGAATGTGAAAGAAATGCTGGCCTAAAGTTTAGTCTACATATAAGATGTATATCTTTGTTGATGACCCTCACTTTATCAAGGACCTTGAAGTTCTCATATCGAATGATCTAAGTGCCAAAGCTCACTGCAACAGTATTGTCAAAAAGGCTTTAACAGTTGTAAATTTAATTTTACGAAGCTTATCCTCTGGTAATACTGTTTTGCTAACTAGGGCATTCAAAACCTTTGTTAGACCATATTTTAATTCAGCTCTGCTATCTGGAATCCGCATTATATATCTGACATAAATACAATTGAGCAAATCCAGAAGTATTTTACCAGAAGAGTAACATTCCTCTGTTCACAACAGTAACCCTACAGCACCAGACTTGAGATTCTTGGCTTAGACAATCTTGAACTACGCCAGCTAAGATTGGACATAAGCATAGTACATAAAATCATATGTTACAACATCTTATCAGTTAATGAATATTTCAGCTTTAACAACAACAACACTAGAGTGCACAACAGATATAAACTAAATGTAAACCACTCCAAATTCAATTGCAGGAAGTATGATTTCAGCAACAGAGTGGTCAATGTCTGGAACTCACTACCTGATTCTGTTGTCACCTGCTTAAACCCCAACTGCTTTACCTCTGTTGACCTCACCCCATTCTTAAAGCATCTGTAAGAGGCGTGCATAAGTGCACAATCATGCCTATTGTCCCTGTCCTATTGTCCCCAATTATTAGTTCCTATTTCTTGTATTTAAACTTATGTTTATTCTTGTTTCTGTTATATTGTAAGCTTTTGACAAATAAATAAAAATAAATAAATAAATATGGTAATATTATAGAAACCTTTTAACAATTTATTTTCCCACTCTGGGAAGTAAAACAATGAAATTTGTTTTCAAGTAAAATTTGAAAACATCTGCAAATTGCTTTTTTACTTACCTTTTTTTTAATGGATGGATGTGAATGGATTTGACATCAGATTACAGGGTATAAATGCAAATTCAAATTCTGTAGCTTGGTTGGAATTATCAGTAAATATGATTTCTTCAGATATTGTAGCAGTTTCTACATTGCTACAAAGTTTATAAATGTTTTAGAAATACAGTCAATTGAGAAACTCTTTAATTGGTGTATTTTAAAGAAGGAATAATATTTCAAGAAAAACAAGCCTTGACAATATTATGATGGGCTAATGGCCATAAACAATCATGGGAGCAATTGTGGCATGAACACAATGGTTTGTGATGAATAGCTGAATATTTGGCACCAAAGTTAATTTCAAAATGTTTGTTAAAAAAAAATCAAATAACTTTTAAAGGGTTTTATGTAACTTTTTCAACCAAGGTTTTAATTGATGAGTAGAAGGATTTCAATAATTGAAAAGGAAGGGAACAGATTGAGATGCATTTGAATGTGTGTCTGTAGTTAGAAACAGCATTTTAGAAGTGTGACAGTTAGGTGGCCAATCCTGCCATCTAGTGACCAAAACTAAATACAGTATATTTTATTTCTCCACGCAGTGACGATGAAATGAAGCTTTTGTAATTATTTCTGTTTTGTGTATGAATTGATAATATAATCTATATAGAATGTTGTGGGAAAATATCACCAGCTTTTTAAGAAAAATGTACAGTTGGTGTTTTAACATTGTCAGCCAAATACATTCCAGAAGAAAAATATAAAATCAATCCAAGAGGAATGAAATAATGCATTGATTAATACTCTTTCTGTGCTAAATACCATAGGTATCATCAACATTTAGCTCCGGCTTCCGGTTTTGAGTCTCTTCAGCGACAGACAGAAATCCACGATCATGCGTGGTTTCAGTCTGGGCTTGCCGCTGAAATGCCCCGAGCCGGCTGGTTTTGGGGCTAAGCCACCACATAGAGGTGGTGAAGAGGGGGGAGACTGCCAACGGGCTTGAGGAGAGCCGAATCTCTCCTCCTCAGCTGGCCATTACTCCCTTTCCTGAAGGCGGTTGCAGCGGTGATCAGAAATAGCCACCTCAAAGAAGGACTTGACCGGAAAAGAATGTGCGGGAGGAAGATAAGAAGTGAAAGTTCTGGTTGTCCGGATCAAATTGCAAAAGCAACAACTAAGGTACCCTGGAATTTAAATTAAATAAAAGTAACATCGTTCCCAAAGAAGATTCGGAAGCAGCGAAGGAAAGTGAAAAGGGAAAGGTTTGGCTTTTTTGTTTCTTCTTTTCCTTTCTCTGTATTGACAACCAAGAGACTTAAATAAGAAATCGGAAAAAAAATCCGCTTTGACATCAACAGGCAATTAAGCTGAAAATAAAATAAAATGTCAAAGGGATAATAAAGATTTCTGGACATTAAAAAGTTTTTTTATAAACCGGGAAGTAGAGAAAAAGAATAAAAGGGCAGGATCTAGAAAAAGGGAGGAGTCTGCCTGGAATTAAAAGGAATCTACAGTAAAACTTTAATAAGACTTTTAAAAGATACATTTTAACTGAAACTTGGTAACTAAATTGTAGAACCCCAGGAAGAGAAAGTGAAAAAAAGCAAAGAGAAGCATCTTGTGTGTATTTGGATTTTTTGGTAATCATTGGACTCTTGGTTATTGCATTTGAATGACTAAAATTAATCGGGTGGTTGTTTAAAAATTTATATAATAGCACTACTTCTGGATGAATTGAAAATGGAACTTAAAAAGTACAAAGAAGGTGCACAAGAAAGGAGAGTCTTTCGGCTTCGTTTTTCAATTCTTAGAAATGGAGATTTGGAACTATGAGTAACAACAAGAAACGTCTGCAAAACAAGAAGACTAGGACAAAGAAGAAGCCATCTTTAATGAACAAGTAATTCTATGTGGGGAAGAAAAAGGAAAGGGGGGAAAGAGAATGGAGAATTTAAGACTTAAAAAAAAAAACCAAGGAAAAGAAAAATAGTTCGAAATAACTATAATACTGGAAAACAACAGAAGAGGCGCGTACAGAAGAGAAAAATAGAGGTAGAGAGACAAGGGGGTGAGAAGAAGAGAGGGAAGAAGGTAAGGAAATGAAGTTATAAAGGAGAGAAACAAGATATGGAGAAACGGCCTATTTAGATATAATGGGTGAAAATTTAACTGAAAAAGGGATTCTGTAAAGGTACATAAGATTGTTTTGTTATATTAGTGTTAGAAATAATTTTAGAAAATTGGAAACAATTTATGATTAAAATGAGGGATAAAATAGCTATTGTAATCTTGTGAAATGTTTGTTAATAAAATAAAAAAAAATGAGAGAATTGAATTAGGAAGGGACGGGAACATTTTAATTAGTTAATGTTTCATAAAATATAAGTGAAGGGGAGTTAATTATGGAAAACTTATAACTGTTCCCATAGAAGTATGATATTTTATTGAAAAGTAATGTTAAAGAAGTTAAGATTTTAATGAATATTAATATTAATGATAGAATTGAATTGGAATGGAATGTGTTGTTTTAACTACCTATATTTATAATCTTTTTTTTTTCTTTTTAAGAATATCGTATGTATTTTAAGAATGTACCAAGCAGAATCCGAATTGAAGTTATGTATTATATTGAATGTTAAACTGTAAGGTATATATTGAAACTTAAATAAGAGTTATATGGGTAAAATTAAAATTTATAAAGGTGTCATACTCCAATCAGCAACTACAGAAGAAACTTCATTTAATGAGAAAAGATAATATGAAATTGAAAGAGGACAGACAAAAAGTATAAATATAAGGATGTGAATCGAGATGAGATAATTAAAATAAAATAAAGAAAATTAAAAGAGGGGAGAAGCTACGTAGAAAATGTAAAACAGTAACAAGATATGGAATTGAACATAAAAATCAGCATGAACTTGAATTTGTGTCTGTACAAAGAAATGTAGAGGTCCTGTCACATCGGCCGATGGATTCAAAAAGTATGTAAAAAGGACACAGCGGACGAGAAAATGTTCCATCCGTTGTTATCCGCTCTCAAAAGTGCCCCAAATTTGCATAAACAGAGCAGAAAACAACGGAAAGGAACGGACAGGGAGAGGATGTAGCGAGGATGTTAAGCGGATGCTCCATGGAAGCCTAGCGGATGGAAGCGGATGGAAGCGGATGGCACATCCTCAGGGCTTCCGGGGAAGCACAGCGAAGCGGACGTGCAGCGGAAGGAACGGATGCAGAACGGAATCCTAGCGGATGACGCAGATGCATCACGGATGCCTAGTGGATGCAAAGCGTTCACTGCGCATGCGAGGAGGACGCATTGCGTCAGCCCCGTGGATATAAAAGGATGTAGCTCGCAAGCAGGTCACCATTCAGAGGAAAGACTTGCTGCCAGACACATCTCCAGCCAACAACCATGGGGAAGAAGAGGAAGCCTGTGCCTAATCCTGCCAGCCCTGGCAAGAAGGACGGGCCACATTCCACCCCCTGGCGCTGACTCTGTTTCTTCTGGGGCTTCTGCTGCTGGGGCTAACTCTGCTGGTGCTGATGCTTCTGCTGGTGCTTACTCTGCTGGTGCTGCTCCTGGTGCTGGTGCTTCTGCTGGTGCTTACTCTGCTGGTGCTGCTCCTGGTTCTGGTGCTTCTGCTGGTGCTTACTCTACTGGTGCTGCTCCTGGTGCTGGTGCTTCTGCTAGTGCTTACTCTGCTGGTGCTGCTCCTGGTGCTGGTGCTTCTGCTGGTGCTTACTCTGCTGATGCTGCTCCTGGTGCTGGTGCTTCTGCTGGTGCTTACTCTGCTGGTGCTGCTCCTGGTCCTGCTGGTGCTGCTGGTCCTGCTGGTGCTGCTTTTCCTGCTGCTGCTGTTGCTGCTGCTGTTGCTGCTGGTGTGGTGGACCAGCCCCTAGAACCTCAAAGCCCTACTAATGAAGGCCCAGAAGGCCCTGCCAGAGGGAGGAAGAGGCAATCGCGTGATAGGGAGAGGAGGCAGTACTCCATCGAAGAGGAACATGAGGATGAGGTGCTCGAATGGCTGAGGGAGAACGAGTACCTCTGGAGGAAGGGACACAGGCTCTATCGAGACACCAAGCGGAAGCAGGCAGCTTGGAGAGAGAAGGCAGAGAGCCTGGGCTACACTTCGGAGGTCCTTCTCAGGTGGAGGAAGCACATGCCCACCTAGTACGGGAAACTGCACCTCAAGAAGTCTGGCCAGGCCGCGGTCAAGCTCACCGACTGGGAGACCTATGTGATGGCCGAGTGCAGCTTCTTGGAGGGTGAGGTCCGCCACCGAGGAGCAGCCCCTCTGTCTACCCTCTCTCTCAGGCAGCCCACAGAGAGCCAGTCCTCTTCTTGCCAAGAGTCAGCTCCTGTGTCCAGGCAGGTATCTGTGGAGCCCCCCATGACAGAGACCCCCCCAACAGCTACACTCCCCGTGGCAGAGTGCGTGGAGAACCCCCTGACGCAGTTGGAGCAAGGAGAGGCTGCTGCCACCAGAGACCAACCCACCCCCACCCCCAGCTCTACCTCCACAGAAAGCAGGCAGAGAGGCAGACCGGAGGGACAGAGCCATACTGTCCTGCTGGAGATCAGGGACACCATCTAAAGCAGCGTAGATCTCCTCTCTCAGCTGGTACACACCGACATACCATCTTCTAACAGAAAGCCCTTCCTCACCCACGTGAACCAGACCCTCATGGACATGTCCGAATCCCAGTATCAGGTGATCAAGGAGAGGATCACAGGTCTTCTGCACAACTCTCCAGGCCCAGCTGAACCTGCTCCGACCCAGTCCAGGTCTGCTCCTCCACCCCAGGTGATGTCACAGCCCTTCCAAGGCTTTCCACAGGCCCTCACCTACCAAGGCTACGGCTACCAGGAGTTCCAGCAGCACAGGCAGCCCTTCCCACTACAGGCACAGGTTCATCGTACGCCACCAGTGCCACCGATGCCATCGACGCCACAGATGCCACCAATGCCACAGGTGCCACCGATGCCTCACCTCGCTCAGCTGCAGACCAGACAGCCCCACTACACTCCTCCTTCCTCCACCCCACAGCCAAGCCCGACCTCAGAACATCTGTCATCGGTCTTGGGACTGACATCCCATGTCCTGGAGGAAGGGGCTCTCAACATCACAGGACTGAGCCAGCTCTCTGAGAGCTTCCTCCACACACCATGCCCTGTTGTCCTCTCGGGGCCAGCACCCCAATGGCGCCTCAGACCAGCACTCCAGCAGCAGCCACCTCCACAACACCTGGAACCTTCACCCCTGAGACTATGGGCAGGCCTCAGAGTGACTGAGAAGAGTGCCAGAGACTGGGTAGCTACCTGTTGACTTTATCTTTGCTTGGGACACTTTACTTGGGTCATTTTGCTTTTACAGTTTGTTATTAATAAAGTTTATCTTTGCTTCACACACTTGGTTCAGTTCTTTTAGTAAATAAAGTCTTGGTGGAAACTTTTAGAAATGGTTTAAGCCTTTGCATGCTTGTGGGATGGGTAAGGATAGCAGTGGGATGGGCAGGGATACCTGTGGGATGGGTAATAGCTGTGGGATGGGTTAGGATAGCAGTGGGATGGGCAGGGATACCTGTGGGATGGGTGATAGCTGTGGGATGGGTAAGGATAGCAGTGGGATGGGCAGGGATACCTGTGGGAATGGTAATAGCTGTGGGATTGGTAAGGATAGCAGTGGTATAGATAAACCTCCAGTGCAAGCATAGTGGGACTGTATGGTCCATCCTCCCAGGTTCCACACCTATGGCCCTTTATTATCAATAACAATGTAATCATTCATCAACATATTTCAACATAAACAAAACTCTTTATTAAATGCCCTGTTCATTGTAGGGCCACTCACATACATGGCACAATCTCATCAGTGTGATGAGACAGGCTGAAGGAAACATCCATTAATCATCTATCATCCTGTCTTGCCACTCCACTGCTCCAGCTGGGGAGTTGCACCAGTGTTTCAGGAGGTTGCACTGCTTCTTCCCTTCACGTGAATCTCTGTTGGGGCCTTGCACATCCACAGTATCTATCAGGTTTCGCCCTTGCCTCCATTCGTCCCCATTGCCTTGTTGGTGGTCCACGAGCCTGTTCTGCAACACTGGGTAGCAGGTGCGCATGAGATTGTGCAGGATGCAGCAAGCTTCCACGATGTTCCTGACAGTTTCTGGGCGATGCTGCATGTTGATGAGAAGTACATGGAACCTGTTGGCCAGGATGCCAAAGGCGTTCTCCACCACCCGCCTTGCCCTGGAACAGCCTGTAGTTGAAGATCGTCTCTTCATGGGTGAGGCATCTGGAAGTGTAGGGCTTCATGAGGTAGGTTCTGAGGGAGAAGACATCATCCCCTACGATGAAATAGGGCACATCTTGTGTGTCGTTGGGCAGGGGGTCTGGATCTGGGAAGCCCATGATGAGGTTGCGTTGCAGCCCCTCCTTGAGGTGACTGGCATTGTATACCTGGGCATCTGAAGCTGACCTGTTGCCTGAAGCATTGATGTACATGAACTTGTAGTCAGCATCGACCATGGCAAAGAGGTTGATGCTGAAGAAGCCCTTGTAGTTGTGATAAGTGGACCCTGAGTTGGCTGGAGCTTTGCAGGCCACGTGCTTCCCATCTATGGCTCCAACGGTGTGGGGGAAGTTCCACTTCTGATACCACTGCTCTGCAACTTTCTTCCAGCCTTCTTCAGTGGAGGGGCACTGGAGGAGCTCCTCCAGGTATTCTTCGATGATGGCCTGCACCACTTCTCTGACCACAATGCTGATGGTGTTGTGTGGCACCCTCCAGGCATACTTCATGCTCCTGTACATGGTCCCGGAGGCCAGGTGGCGCAGAGTCAATGCCACCTTCAGCCCAGGGTCCAGGCTGGGCTGGAAGTTGGTGTTTGCCTTGGTCAACCTGGGTCTCAGCCGCTCCACAACTTTGTCAAACATGGCTGGCGGCATCCTCATGAAGTTCTGGAATGCACGAGGGTCTTCATTCCTCAGCTCCACCATCAGCTTGTTATACAGTCTGTACTCGGCTCTTCTCGCGATCCATCTTCGGACCCACACACTTCTTGGACGCCTCCTTTTCTTTGCATAGAACAGTTGAAAGAGCCTGTAGAGGGCTTCACACTGTTGTAGAACGATGGCGGCTACCAAAAGGAGTGTGCGACGATCCATAGTGAAGATGACTGGATGCTGTGGAAGAGCAAGAGCAAGATGAAGGCTGAAGAGGTCTGCACAGCAGGGCTGCTGGACTGAAAGTGATATCCAGGTATTTTCTCCCCCTTTTTATTGGAAATATCGTTTTTCCTCTTGGTGTCCTTCTGCATCCTCTAGACATCCTGCAGACATCCTAAATATCCGAGATACGTCCCCTATACGAATGTTTTTTTTCCATTTTAATGCTTTATATGCGAGCTGCATCCGCTTACATCCTTTCTACATCCTTGCAACTAACGCTGCGTGTCCATTCTGCGCCTGTTTCGCTTCCTCCCTGTGTCCGTTTTCCGCTGGAGCGGAAGTGAGTTGCGTGGATGCACAGCGGATGCCTAGCGGATATAGCGGATGCATAACGGATGATGACAGACGTATAATGGATGTCCCTCATATGCGTAGCGGATGTATAACGGACGCGTTGGATACTTTATCCGCTCAAAAGGTTTTGTGCAGCTCAAAACTTTTTGAGTGGATGAAATCTCAGTAGACGGATTCTGGACGGATAGAGAGTATGAGAAATGGACGCAGTGAGTACAGAACGGATGCATCGCCTTAACCAACGGATGGCAAGTGTTTCTCCATTTTACATCCTCTTTCCATCCGTTGGTACTGTGTGACATGGGCTTAACCCGGGATCACGCTACTTTCCAAAAAAATGTTTTATTTGTATTTCTTTGTGAAAACTCAAAATTTACAAAAAACAAAACAAAACACCCACATTTAGCTCCAAAGTAGCATTTAGAATCTCACAATTTGCTGTTGCCATTGTTTGTCTGTTTATTTTTCAAATTATGGTGTTAAACAAAATGGGTTTCCCTCTCTCTCTCTCTCTCTCTCTCTCTCTCTCTCTCTCTCTCCCTCCCTCCCTCCCTCCCTCCCCCTCCCTCCCTCCCTCCCTCCCTCTCTTCATGCATATGTGTGTGTTTAACTATATAGAAATATACCCGAGAATCCAAGATGTAAACATATGTAGAGTTTCAAACATTTTGGCACTCCTATATGAACTTTATGTTTCAATGGATTCCTATATGAACAAATGCTGATATAACCCCTGAAATCTAAAAACCTACATATGCATTTTTTCTGAAAATTCACATGCCCATTTCCTTATTTAGTATTTGTATGTAATTGTTTCCATGTTCAAAATAAGAAAATAATGAATATAAATAGTTCAAAGGTTTGGAAACCCTTTCAATCAGTTATGACACATTATTTTGCAGAAAAATAGCCTTCCAAATGTTTTCTGCCACCAATTATCAACTTTGCTATTCCTGGCTTTTAGAATTGCTTTGGATATTTCAAACAAAACACTTGAAACATACCTCCAAATCTACCATGAAGTACTTATTTGAAAGAAGAATAAAAGTTTTGGAATGGTTTCCACAATTTGCATGAATTACTGTATTACTGAACATTTGTATGAAGATCTCAAATCTGCAGTAATTCAAGGAAACTGACAACATTTCTCTGCTAGAAAAATTATGTAGGAAAGAATGGGAAACATTCCAAAAGAAGAAATGAAGACAACATATGCTGCAAACTGAGTATATGGCTAGATTTTTGGTTTATATAGAAATATCTCTTTGTCATGTGAATTATTTAAGGCCAATTACAAAAGGGGTTTCCCATCACAGTACTGCAGATAATTTAATTTAGAATTTCATTTCAGGGGATGCATAGCTCCCTATGCTAGTAGAAGTTATCTTCACTATTTATTAAATAAGAGACAGTTTTATACAGTGGTTAAGGCATCAGCTGGAAACTGAGAGACCATGAGTTCTAGCCTCCTCTTAGCTACAAAACCTACTGGATGATGGGACAGTCTTTCAGCTCTAAGAAGTGGTAGTGGCAAATCAATAATTTTGCCAAGAAAACTTGCAGGGACCTGTAGGCTGTCAATAGTGACTTGAAGGTGCACTTTTGTTACACAGTATATAGATGTAGTACTTTTTTATTGTATTTTCTTCTCTTGGTGTTCTGTTCACATTAATTTATATGTGAGAGAGCTGCTTTGGATGAGAAGAGGACTGAACATTAGTGTGTTCACTTTACATATTTCATTTCATTTTTTTCAATCAGTTTTTCAATCAGCATTAGAGTACTCATATGGTTGTACTTTTTGAAGCAAGTTAATAATAATGATGATGTAATCCTCAGCAAATAGTAATATTGGACATTGACTTATTTCAAAATTAAGCATTCAATCCTATTTGGACCAGGGACCATCTGAGAAATCCTGAGCAGTTGGTCAGAATGGAAATGGGAAAAAGTCCCATAAGGAGATAATCAGATTATCCATTATACTGTCTGGATATTTGCATATATTCATTTACAAGAAGTCAGACTTAATTTGACAGCGTCATCTTATAGTGATGTAGTATTACAAAGTTCATTTTAAAAATAAAATAAAATAAAAACTTTCTGAATAATATGGCTATATTACAGATTAGTTCTGTTTCTATCTGTTAAAATCAAATGTATAATTGTGTGTATATAGTTCTTTTTTATACACATCTATCCAATTTCTATCATCTAACATTTTAGTAATTGATATAAAATTTACATTAAAATTATGTAATATATATTAACTTTATCAAAACTGATAATGTTAATATATTTTAGAGCAGATTTGATAATTGTAGGCTGATGTAATTGCCACTGAAACTCAAACAGGGATAAATTATATCATTCAATTTAATAACTTTTAATAACTTTTTATCTGAATATTTTTGTTGATTGAAGTTTCTTAGAAAGAATTTAGCATGGAAATTGAATTCTTAAGAATATTTACCTTTCATTGGTTAGCCACTACTGCTACTGGGGAATCATAAATCATTGAGCTAGAAGGAACCCTCAGAGTTTTCAGTCCAACCACTGACTAAGGTAGGGGTTCTTATACATCTCAGACAAATGATTGTCCAATAATTTATGACATAATTACTTTATTTATTTGTTTGTTTATTGAATAAATTTATTTATATGGCTGTCCATATCATATAATAACTGCGCAACTCAGTTTGGTCTAGTGATCAAGATACCAAACTAGAAACCAGGTGACTGAGTTCTAGTCTCACTTTAAGCTTGAAAGCGGACTGGGTGACTTTGAGCCAGTCATAGAGTTATTGTTTCTAGGAAAAGTGGATGAGAAAGGAGTGTTATTTACATAAAACAATAAGGGAGGGTAGAATTTTAAAGATTTTAAAACTCTTAAAACATAAAATAAAAAACAGTAAAATACAACAAAAGTTAAAAACAACAAAAATATAAAATACAACAAAAGTTAAAAACAACAAAAATATAACATAAAAATAGCAAAAGATGCTATTTATAGTAATTTGTTATCTCCAAGTTTATATTACTAGGCTGAAAATTTTGCCCTAGTTGAGTAAGGTTATTAAAACAGCTCAACATTTTTCTTACAAAAATTCTATATGTATTTTCCAGAGCTATTTATATTTTTTGCCCTTCTGTCTTTAAAATTGTCAAAACATGTATTCAACAATAATGATTTAAATGAAATAATATTGTAACAGAATATATCTACTGAGAGAATGTAGAGCAACTGTACTATTTATGTAATAGCAGCTCTACTATTTAAAAATAGTTAGATTAGATTACATTAAAAATAAACAAAACAATTAATAAAGGATGAAGTGCTGATATTATTATTTATCTCTAAAAACTCTTTGCCTTTTAGTTTCTCTCTTTATTTTTTTTCTCTTCTCCCACCCCCCCTTCTCAGTTTTTCTCTTCTCAGTCTTCCAGGGGAGGAATTTCTAGCAAAAGTTTTGGCTCAGGTGAATTATTGCATTTTAATATATTTTAATAGTAGGAAAATATTACTTGCTGTTTCATCAAAGCTGTTTTGAAGAAAAATCAGATTGTATAATTTCAAACAAAATTTATCTGAATTTTAAATATTAAAAGGTAAATAAGCAATATTTATGTGAAATTAATTTAATGTGCTGAGTGATACATCTGCATTTACTTTTAATATTTTGTTCTTCTCATAGGTAATGTACATAAGATTTTTACAAGAAATAACTACGTATTCTGGAGTATTCTCAGGCATCAAGTTACAAAAATCTTCTTGAATTTCAGACTAGCAAGTGATCATTTGATACAGTGTCTGGGCACTGAACTTCAGATGAAAATGAGACTGCTCAAGTTAGATCTGGACAGTGTTAAAGGAACTGTAGATTGTTTGACACCCCTGATCTAAGCAATTTATTGTAAATTAAATATACATGATATGTGTTAGCTGTCCTCTTAAATGATCAAAACTACAATATTGATAAGATTTTTTTATTTGATCCAATAGATATTTCACTGGATTTCGTTTTGGTTTTCTTTGCATAATAGTATACATTAGCCTTTCTCAACCTTTAAAATATTTTTCAAGTCTTGGGAAACCCCTTCACATTCAGATTTAAGTATAAACCAGAAGTTATAAATTAATATTTGCTTTGTGTGTAGGCTGTATGTACACATTACCGGTGTTCCCAAACTAAAAATAAAGAATGAAACTTGCCACAGAAATTCAATTCTGGATTGAATTAGAAATAAGCATACATGGTCTTCATCTTCAAATGAAATAAGACGATTTATGATTTTGCTTTTGAAACTTGTTAAATAAGAAAAGATTTGTTTATATGCAAAAGTTGAAAGCTGCAACAATATGTTTGATGCCATCTTATGAATTGCAGGATATATTTCTTTGATGGAAATCCAGAACATTTCCTCAGGCACAGCAGGGCATAGCAGTGAATCTCATCTTGAGTGCATGTATTTCTTCTTTCTTCAAAATGAAAATCTTATCCAGTTGTACATTTGTTACTGAAAGGGAGGGAAAGTACTGATCAATTTTGTTCTGGAGTACTTCCATGTGTTTTTCAGTTAGATTTGAGATTTTCTGGTATCCTTTCTCATTCTCAAGCCCAAGCAGCAGTAAAAACATATTTTGCATCATGATTTCTCTATACATAAATATTCCCAAAAGTGCTAATTTGGCCTAATGGTTAGAGACTGGGAGACCATGATTTCTAGTCTTGCTTTATCCATGAAAACCTATTGGGTATCTTTGGGCCAATTATTTTCTCTCAGCTGAACTTGTCTCACAGCATTGTTGTTGTGGGGAAATAGGAGGAGGAAGGTATGTTGTATACCTTGAGTTAATTGTAAAAATAATAAAGGCAGGATAGATAGGAATAAAAATAAATAAATATTCTGATTCCTTTTAAGCCCAAGAATCTTGTCACTTGAAGTTAAAATGTTTTCTCCAGTTGCAGATATTTCTTTGATTGGTTCATGTGATTAAAGGTATCCACTAAAAAGGCTAGTTTCTGCAATTATTCTCCATCTTCAAAGTACTCAGCAAAAAGTACCATGTTTCTCTGAAAATAAGATCTGGTCTTATTTTGCGAGGGGGCTTGAAAATATGCACTTGGACTTATTTTCAAGGAGGTCTTATTTAAGTATAGGAAACAGCGAATGCGGGAGCCGATGGGAGTGCAAACGCAGATATTGCTGGCCCTGCCCTCCCTGTCCCACTGATTGCTTGCCCATAGCTGTAATGGTCAAGCTCTCGGCATGTCTTGGCCTCCTTGGTGCAGCACAAATACTATTCATTCTGAGCATGGAGGCAGAGGCATGGGGAGGGAAGACAGACAATCTAGATGTACTGCATGGCTGCCCAGTTCACGGGAGGCTCATAGGAGGCTTGTGTATCACCACTGGCAGCAAAGGGAGGCAGAGACATGGGGCGAAGACAGGAGACAGACATGCTGCACAGGTGCTTGGCTCATGGGAGGCTTGCTGGAGGCTTGTGTGGCACCACCAACAGCAGAGGCATGGGGGGGAAGAGGCAATCCAAATGTGCTGCATGGCTGCCTGGTTTACGGGAGACTTGTGGGAGGCTTGTGCGGCACCACTGGCAGCAGAGGCATCAGGGAGTGGGGGGAAGAGGCCTGATGCAACCACTGGTAAGCCGAGAGACAGTGGGATGGAGTGGGCAGCTTGTTGGGATTGCTTGCCTCCCCTTCTTACTGCTGCTGTTAACACTGCATAACATCCAGCAAGCCTACCATGAGCCCAGCAGCTGGGATCTCATCCCTATGCTTCTTCTGCTGCTGCTGGTGCTGCATTAGCCTCCCATGAGCCAGGCAGTTGGGATCGCCTCTTTCCTTGGGTCTTTGCCTCCCATTGCTGCCAGTGGTGCCATGTGAACCTCCCCTGAGCCAGGTGGCCACACAGCATGTCCAGATCACCTGTCTCTCCCCCCACCCAATGCCTCTGCCTCCACACTCAGACTTACAGGTATCTGCGTTACAGCAAGGAGCCAGTGGGCCACACACATTCCGTGGGCTTGTTTTTGGGATAGGACTTATATTAGGTCCACCCCCCCAAAAAAATTAGGTTAGGGCTTATTTTCGGATATATATTGTCAGGGAAACATGATAGAATACTATTTTTAAAAAAGTACTCTTCTACCCTTGGTTCAAATAGTTAAGGATTTTTCTTCATAGTTTTAAAGACATTATTGAGTGAAATGGTCTTTGTGTAATAAAATTGACAGTTGTTATAGCAGTATTCAGAACTTTTTTATTCCATCTCCCAAGAGTGTTGGATGCCAAGACCTTTCTATAAATAGAGCGATGTGTTGTAACCATATCAGGGTTTTCTTTTCTTACAACCATTGTCAACCATTAATGGATCACCATCAATACAAATGCCAACAAAATTTATCCAAGATAGATGTTTTGTTTCCAGACAAAACATTAAATGCATGTTTCATATAGTTCTTTATAGCAGAAAGTTTTCCACAATTTCACCATCATTTACAAGTCTTACAAATGCCTTAAAATGACATTTATTGGTGAAAATCTGAACTCATCAACTTGAATAGAAAAGCTTCAGTTTATCACGCAAAGTTATTCAGCATCATGTGACATATCATCAATATGCTTACTCATTGTACGGTTTGGAACTTTTTCAATTACCCATACTGCATCTGGTACTAACATTTTGCCATTACTATTTTATATGCTGGCATGATTACTTTCTCACCCAAATTGTAACTTATCCTTTGCCATGTAATAAGTTCTGCTACTAAATAATTTGCTTCTTGGCCCGTTTTAAACATTGTAATTTTATTAACAAAATCTTTACTGTTTTATGATTTCAATAGCTGTTTAAAATAATCAGAACTTTTACTTATCATAGGATTTGTAATTAAGTTTCTTTTAAATTAGCCATTGCAACATTTCTAAGTTGTTTGCCACAGATGAGGCACAATAGAATAGGACAATTTGGATCAATCCGCATAAAGCTCATTAATGCTCAATGTAAAGACCAATTTTATTTTTAGCCCATAGAAATGCCTGAGAAGATTTAAATTCTTTATTATCATTATCATGATTAAACTTACTAGTACTGGGATAAAATTACTGCATGAAAACTATAGGGAAAAGATATGAGAGGGAAAGAATGACATCACAGATTAAGTTGGAAGAGTCCACTGATTCCTTGAAAAATGCACTTTACCCTTCCTGCAATTTATTGTGCACAGTTTTGATCTGTGCTCACTTCTGGAGTGCCCCGATCCTTTGGATTCAGGGTTGAAGCCACCCGTAGAGATGGTGAAGAGGGGGGAGATTGCTAGCTGAGTGGAGGAGAACTGCATCTCTCCTCCTTGGCTGGTCTATACTCTCTTTCCCAAAGGTAGTTGCAGCAGTGGTCAGAAATGGCCACCTCGAAGAAGAACCTGACTGGATAAGATTGTGCAGGAGGAAGACAAAGGAGAAAGCAGGATAGACCAGGCTAAACAACAGAGAACATCTAAGCAAGGTACCTTGAATCTAAAAGTACTTAGAGGGATACTTCTGAAAGAAGACTTTTAAGCGGCAAAGGAGAGAGAAAAGGAGGTAAAAAACCATTTTTTACCTTTATATTGACAATTACAAATGATATGGAAAGAAATCTATATTAATTTACTTTGACAGTAATAGACAACTTTAAGCTGAAATTTAAGTATCAAAAGGAGAATACAGATCTTTTCTTTGGTCATTTTAAAGCCCTAAAAAGGAGAAGAGTGGAAGCAAAAGGGTGGAACTTGGAATAATGAAAAAATGGAGTGCCACCTGGAACAATAAAGAGGATTAACAGCAAAACTTTGAAAAGACTCCCAAGGATACATTGTAACCGAAACCTTATTAAAAGATACAGTAACCCATGGAAAGGAAAAATGAAAGAAAGAAACAAGAAGGAACAGTCTTGGATCTTCTGGTGATATAAAAAAGGTGTCTTTTGGCATTGGTCTTTTCTTTCTTCTTCTGTTTTTACTTAAAGTCAATCGGGTGGTTGTTCAAAAGTGGCATCACTCCTGGAGAAATTGAAGATGAGTCTTAAAAAAAATAGAACGAAGATGCAGAAAGGGGAAGAAAATCCTTTGGCTTCGTATTTGAATTTCTTGAAATGGAGATCCTGAACTATGAAAAGAGAAAGGAAAAACTTGAAGAGCAAGAAAGGCAGGACAAAGAAGAGGCCATGTTCAATTATCAAATAATGCAAAGTGTGGTAAAAAGGGCTAAAGGAGTTAAAAGTTTGAGATTAAAGAGAACAGCCAAAAAGAAAAATAGTCTGAAAAGGAAGTATAACAGCAAGGAGAAGCAGAAAAGAAAACCACAAAAGGGAAAATTAGAGAGAGAAGGATATAAAAAAAGGGATGAGAAAAAGCGGGGAAGATAGAAAGGGAAAGAACCCATGAAGGACAAAAACAGGAAATAAAGAAAAAGGGGAAACGTACTAGGATTAAAGGTATTTGCTCAGCTAGAAAACACAGACAATGGCTAAATTAAGTTAAAAGTGAGGATTCTGCAAAGGTACAAAAGATAATGTTGTGACAGTAGAATACTGTAATGAGTTAGAAATGAAATAAGTAAATAATCTATGAGATAAAACTATTGTTATGTAATGGTATGTTTATAATGCAATAATAAAGAAGAGAGGGAAACATTGTAATTTTTTCTAAAGATTGATAAAATATTGAAAAGAAATGTGAAAGATTTATAAGGAAATTTATACCAGTTACTAGAATGAATTTGAATGATTATTTTGCTTATCAATAGTAAATAACTTATACAATAAAACTTATAAGTTTTGATTATCCATTGGTATGCTTGTTAACAGTTAAGTAATATTGAAGAAAGGAAGGAAATATTTCAACTGTTCTCAAAGATTGATAAATATTGAAAAAAAATGTGAAAGATTTACAAGGTTCATATCAGTACTAGAATGAATTTGAATTACTATTTTGTTCACTAATATATGTGTGTGTGTGTGTGTGTGTGTGTGTGTATCTTTGGTTGTTCGGGTTTTCTTCCGCGTAAAATTGGAAGTATCTAGGCAACGTTTCGATGAAGTCTCATTCATCATCTTCAGGCTTGTTTCTTCGGCTCTGTGCTTCTCAGAGTAATGTGAGCTTGCAGCTGCTTCTTCGTTTTAACTGCTAGTGGGGGTATGACTTGATTGGATGGGGGCTTGACTGTGTTCTGATTGGGTGGGGGGGTTGGCTGTGTACTGATTGGCTGGGGGTGTGTTCTGTTCAGGTGGGGGCTTGGTTTTGCTCAGGTTAGTCTTAGTTGCTGGGGGATTTGAGTTGGTGAGTTGTGATCATGTTGTTTGGCTTCGTGTTTGTGGTCATGCCACATCTTCATGGTGGGTATCAGTTCACTTCTTGTATGGGTCAGAGGAGTTTGAAGCGGATAGTGGTGCATCTGCGGTACGGCTTCTGGTCCGTGGTCCTGTCTCATGGTCTGTGATCATACCAACCACTGCCTATCCAATACATACTTCACCTACAATGGACAAAAAGACAAACAAATAGAAGGAGTGCTCATGGGATCACCCCTCTCACCTGTCATTGCAAACCTCTACATGGAACACTTTGAAACACAAGCTCTAGAAAAATATGATCACAAACCCAAACTCTGGCTCAGATACATAGATGACACCTTCATAATCTGGCCACATGGGAAAGAAAAACAGAACAACTTCCTCACACACCTCAACAGCCTACACCCCAAAATACAATTCACCATGGAAACAAAAGCCAACAATCAACTTCCCTTCCTAGATGTCTTAGTATACAAAAAATCCAATGGCTCCCTAGGACACACCATCTACCAGAAGAAAACACATACAAACCGCTATCTACATGCACTCTCACACCACCACCCAGCACAGATCAATTCCGTAGCC
>BLBF01000043.1:254813-273571 GCA_015471245.1 Laticauda colubrina | reverse complement strand
TTCTTTTTACATGTTTAACGGGAAGTACCAAGCAGAGTCTGAATGATGATTTTTAGATGATATAAAATAGATATTAGAAATTTGAATATTATAATTTTAGAATGCACAAATTTAATGTTTAATGAAATTTCATATGATAATAACAATAAGACTTAAAGGTGTTGCACTCCGATTGACAATCATAGAGGGAATTTTTCTTTTTAAGAATGTTCATAATGTAATTGTAAACAAGAAAGATGAAAATATAAGTATAATGAATAAAAAATATAGAAATTTAAGTAAAATAAATACAATTAAATAAGAAGAAAATGAGATAATCATTAAAGAAAATTAAGAGAAGTAAAGGGAGAAATAGTGAGAAGTTGGAAAAAGAGTAATAAGATGAAGTTGAATATATAAGATGAATATGCATATGAAATTGTGTCTGTATGGAAATGTGATAACCCAGAACCATGCTGTATTCAAATAAGATGTTTTATTTGTTTTGTTAAAACTCAATAAAACTTTATTAAACAAAATAAGATTCTGTCCTTTTGTACATGCGATGTCATGATTGTGAACAAAAGGGATAGAAATGGAGCTTATTGTACAAGACAATACTTTTTTTTCTCATTGCTGCCCTTGTCCCCCTGCCCTTTTCCCCTGTGAATAACTTAAGAAAGCTAGAATAGCTCATTATCTTTTGGTAACCAATCATTTAATGGCAACACATATTTAGCAATACTACTTATTATCTTTAGCTTCTTGCTTGCCTTCTTTTCTGGGTTACTTTCCACATATTAATTACACCAATGGTAGACAGACCAAAAAGATTGTTGGCAATGTAATTATGTGGAAGGGCAATCCTGGAAAAATCCCAAGTGATGGTTGACTCATTGTGATACCAGAACCTAGCATTATATGTAACTGAAATACTAAAATCAGAATATAATTTGATACAGGTAATTTTTTTTTTGGGGGGGGGGATTGGCTTAATTATGAATACAATCTAAAAGGAAGAGCTCATATTTTACATTTTGTTTATAGTATCTATTCCCTTTCATGTTTTCATTTATCGTATTACTGCTCGCTCTGATGTGTTTACTTTCAACACTTTACAGTTCCCAAATATTAAATGAAACACTATGATTTTAACTTTATTAAAAGTATAATCTATAACAATGTAGTCTTTTATAAATTACAAAGAAGCACTCTGAAATGATCCAATCCAGGAACTATTAAGATAGACTTCTCATTTGAGATAAATAAATTCAAAAATTAATGGGTAATCATCTAAAATTAACTTTATACTGAATTGTGACTTTACTCCAACTTCTGATTTTCAGGTTAAAGATTGGAGGAAAATGGAAATACTGTTGTTGGACAAAGATATAATTTATTATAGTTTTCAAACAAATGCAACATTTCTATATACCATTTAAATAGTAAATGGTGCTTTTCATGCTGATTTGTGTGTGTGTGTGTGTGATGTTGACTGTCTAGCTGCAGTAGCTTTTCCAAACTTAACTTTAGTATGTCTATAACTCCCAATGTGATCTTTTCGTTAAGGCACCAGGCTAGAAACCAGGATACTGTGAGTTCTAATTGGGTAGGCTGCTTCCATTTCTTCCTAGTTTGGGCAAACTGGTTTTTAATTTTATGACTGGTTTGGTGAACTGGCAAATCCCACCCCATGCTGACCCACCCACCCCTCCCCACGCAGGAGTACCGACGAGGTCTTATCCCAGGTAAGTGCAGGGCCCTCCAACAGCTCAGGGAGAGTGGAAAAATGGGCCTCCCGGAAGTTCTGGAAGGCTGAAAATGGTCCTGTTTCCAGCCTCCAGAGAGCCTCCGGAGTCGGGGGAGGCCATTTTCCTCCTCCTAGAGGCTCAAGGAAAATCTCCGGAGCCTGGGGAGGGTGAAAAATGGCCACCCTGGAAGTACAGGAAGGCCTCCAGAATCCAGGAAGGCTGTTTTCACCCTCCTGGAAGCTTGAAAAAAGCCTCCAGAGTCCAGAGAAGGTGAAAATGCTCCCCCTGCCATGATGCAGAAGGCTGACTAGGCCCTGCCTACTATGGCTACATTCATCCAGCAGCCAGACAGAGAACCAGTTGAAGCCGCTCCTGGTTCTAATCCTGCCTTAAGCATGAAAAATCAGTTGAATGACATTGAATCAATCAGCCCAATTCACCTCACAAGGTTGTTATGGAGAAATAGAGGAATTCACTGCCTTAAGTTATTTGTAAAAATAATAAAGATGAGATATTAACTAATTCAATCAATCAATACGTTCTACTTGCTGTATATTTTGAGAGCTGTAGCCCCCCCCTTTTGTAACAAGGGAAGGATAATAGTTACTTTTGTCATAAATTATCTGTATGAAAAATGTTTTTACCTAGCATTACATTTAATTTAACTTTATTATTTGATTTACTGAAGTAATGTTTTCAACATTACTTTAAATTACTAAAGCTAAAATTAATTTTTAAAATGCAGTCAAATTATGAAACTTTTTGAATTTTGGCTGAAGTCTGCAGAAATCTGTACATACACCTAATGGCTTTTTCAAATATACAATGACATTCAAAGGATGTCATGTTGATTTATATTTTTAACTTTATATCACTATTTACAACGGTGGTTCCCACTGTTCAGTCCACCTCCCCCTTGGAGCTACAAACTCATCCTCAATGCCCCCCACCCAGGGGCGGGTTTCAAATTTCTGTGGGTGTGGCCTAATTTGAGGGTGTGGTTTGCTGGTAATGTGACTGGATGGTGTGCTTGCTGGTCATGTGACTGGGTGGGCGTGGTTTGGTGACTGGCAAACCAAATACAAGTGGTCCTCATTTAATGGCCGGTTGCTTAGCAAGTGTTCTAATTTATGACTGGCCTCCCCAGAACTACTTGATCTGTTTTTGGAGTTTTGACAGCCATGCACACACATATACACACACTCCCTTCTAACCTTGCTGGAGCAGGTCATTGAACTAAAATCGTCAAAGCGTCTCTGATTAGATTCTAGTAGTGAATAAAATCTAATCAGAGATGCTTTGCAGATTCTTGTTGATTTGTTTTATTTCTATTTCTTTATTTTATGTTGCTGAATTGCATTGACGTGTGTGTCCCTTCTTGTGTACAACTCAGAAGCTTTTGTGATTCTTTGCAGCAAAATTTTTTCTCTGCTGGCTTTGCTCTACTTTTCAAATGTGACGGCACTGCCACATTCTAGGTGGTCCCACAGGTCCACCCCATTGAGCCCACTGCACTTGAGGGACCTGCCCAAGCAAGTCTGAGCAGATTGGTGCACCAAATCAATGGGGTGAGCCTGGGAGAGGGAGAGAGAGAGAAAAAGAAAGAGAGAAAGAGAGAAGAAAAGAAAGAGAAAAGGGAAGGAAAGAGAAAGGGACAAAGAAAGGGGGGATGGAAGGATGGAGGGGGAGAGAGGGAAAGAGAGAGACCTGATGCATCCGATTGAAATGAGGCCGAGTTTAGAGGCCCTTTTCCACATTGAAACATCTTTGCCAGTATCTTCGCCAGCACATTGAAACCTCTTTGGCTTCTATTAATTAAAGGTTTTGTGGATGAAACATTGCCAAGACTATTAGGAAGCTTTCACATTTTATTGAGGCTTTAAACAGGATCCATTGGACCAGACCTCCACTCTAAAAAAGTACTTTTCCCCAATGTATTACAGTGCCAATTCTGAAGAAGGCAAAACCAAAATATACTGATAAATTACAAAGAGAACACACACACACACACACACACACACACACACACACACACACACACATCCTTCTAACCCTGCTGGAGCAGGTGATTGGACTAAAATAGACATCTCATTATCTTTCTCCTCCATGCCTCCCTCCTTTATTTCTTTTTCTTTTTGTCCCTTCCATCCCCCCTTTCTTTGTCCCTTTTTCTTTCCCTTTTATCTTTCTCTTCTTCCTTCTCTCTTTCTCTCTCTCTCTCTCTTTCCTTTCTCCCTCTCTCAGGCTCACCCCATTGACTTCATGCATCACTTCATTTGGACTTGCTTGGAAGGTGCCTTGGTGCAAGGGGCTCAATGGGGTGGACCTGCAGGGCCTCACCCCGAAAGCGGTGGTGGAAGGATGTTTGAAAAGGAGAGCAAAGCCACTCTGGTTTTGCTCTCCTTTCTCAGCTCTGCGTTCGGGGCAAGGCCATGCAGGATAACCCCATTGAGCTCCTTGCACCAGAGCATGCAAGTCAGTGGGGTGATCCTGCGTGGCCTCGCCTTGAATGCCACGGTGGCAGGATTTTTTCTGACCCCTAAATTGTGCCCTGCCACTCACTTCCAGCACCCCCCTGCCACCTCTTAGCACCCTCCTGCCAGCCCCCTTGCCTCTCAGTGCCCCCCTAAGGCATCCCACCCACTTTGGGAACGACCGATTTACAATGTGTACAAGGAAACACTAGGTAGAGATTGAGCATAAGTAATTTTTAAATTTTGCAAAAAAAATCAAAGATTTGATTTGACTCATGGTCACAGAGATTTATAAAAAATTATATAAATGTTATTTAATATTGTATTCATAATCTGATTTCAAGATACAAAATTCCAGATTATCCTGTCCATCTGAGGCCAGGGGGAATTAGATGATAATCTTCAGGGCCACACAGAAGAATTTATTGAACACCTGTCAGATAAAATTACTCTGATTTGTATCAGTTCGAATCCATCCATGATGCATGTCTTTATGGATGCCTGAGGAGATGATTTGCCCAGTAATTTGGGAACTATTTGATCCTGTTGGATCTAAGGAAGTTGCACTGTACAATGTCAATGCGTCCATTTCTCAATTAGATCCTTCTGGCTGGTGAAAGCCTTGAGGACAGTGAAATCCATCAGCAGATGGGTTCATGCAGCAATTAATTTTTCACTGCAAGAGATGACATTCCCAGGAATTAGATCCTGATTTATCCTCTCATAAAAAAAAAAAACCTAACACCCCCCCCCCCCCAAAAAAAAAAAAATCTGGGCAACTTTTCTTCAGTTCCTCCATTTTCCCCTTTTAGGGAAGGAGGTAAAAAAGGTGGATGCTTCACATCTTCAGAGGGTCCTGTGTGTAACCGGTTTTCTGACCACATTTTCATGATTCTTCTTAGCTATAGGACAGTGTTGGTCACTCTTATAGTCACTGTCACCATAGTGACAGTGTTGGTCACTCAGCTATAGAGACAGTGTTAGTCACTCTTAGGGACGATCTCTGGCATGAGCAAGATAGGGATAGCACAATCATTCTCACTGTCCTTGACCTCTTAGTATCTTTCCATACCAGAGGTGGTATTCTCGGGTATGGAAAGACACTAAGATGTCAAGGATAGTGAGAATGATTGTACTAGAAGATTCTGACCAATTCTGGAGAATCAGTAGAGGAAATTTTGAGTAGTTTGGAGAATCAGCAAATTCCACCTCTGACTGAAGAGTTTACAGTATCCTTTTACAGTATCCTTTTCATGCCATGCCCATCAAGCAGAAACACAGAACCATTAGTTAAAAAAATAGTTTAAAAAAATTGAATCCCGCCACTGTTCCATACCATTGACCATGGTATTATTTTGGACCATCTATGTGACTTAGGCTGGGCAACACAGTTTTGCACTGGTTCAGTTCCTTTCTCCAAGGTTGATGCCAATCAGTGTTGATAAGAGAATGAGAGATCTCTTGCTTTCAGTGTGTCACAGAACTCGGTACTGTCTCCTATTTAACATTTGTGTAAAGCTGCTGTGTGAGATCATCTATCACCAATATATTGATGATGCTCAACTCTACATCTCCACACCTGGTGATTCAAATGATACTGTCTCTACCCTCTCACGGTGTCTTGAGACTATAAGGATTTGAATAGTGGAGAATGGGCTTCAACTGAACATTAACAGGACCAAATTACTTTGGGTGCATGGAGTCTCAAGATTCAAGTTTTAAATCATCCTTAATTCTGGATGAGATTATATTATTCCATTCATATCCAGTTTGCAACTTATTAATCCTAGACTCTTGACTTCTGCTTGAACAACAAGTGGAGTGAATAACTTGGAGAATTTTTACACAGTTCTGATTTGTGCATCAGCTGCAACCCTTCCTGGATCATTACTCCCAATGCTCAGTTACTCAAGCCTAGTCATCTCTTATTTGGACTACTGCAACACACTGTACACTGGGCTATGCTTGAAATCCATTTAGAAGGTTTAGATGTTTCAAAAAGCAGCATCAAAAGTAGTCTTGGGACCCATAGAATTGCCCATATTATACCTACCATGAACTGTACTGGTCTGTTTCCAGGTGCAGTTCTAAGTTTTCCTTATGATTTTTAAAGTCCCTAATGACAAGGGAGCCATCATCTGCTAGGACTCATCTCACAAAGAAAGCCTACTTCAGGTACCATTGGTCAAAGATCTCTGACTATTGAGATCCAAAATAAGGGATTTCTCTGCTGTAGCAACCTTTGAAACATCCTATTTCCCAGGTGAGATCTTTCTCCACACTCCGATCGTTTCACGAGAACTGAAGATCTTGCACTACAAGTTGGCTTAGGGATCCAATGGAGGAATACCATAATGGAAGTGACTCCTAGATTGATAGCAAACTCCACCTCCCATCTTACTTCCTGCTTTTCCACTGGCCCATCTTTTATTCTCACATTGCTGTATTTTCATTGTTTTCTTTACATTGTTTATTCTATTGTGATATTTATACTTCTTTTCATTTCTCCATTTTTATTTTGTAGGGCCTAATCTTACAGTGAATTAGGCAGAAAATAAATTTATCAAATTAATGCTAACTAATACATAAAATAAATTATGTTTCCTTTCATATTAGTGTTATATGTAGTGTCACAGAGTTTACTTCTGTTTTATCAAGATTATTAAGAATGTCATTACAACTTTTTTGAATAAATCCATGTACAATTCTGTAAGTAGAAAGATCCCTAGAAAACCTTTTGCAATATTTCTAGGGTTGCAATACTTTTCAGATAAATTTAGTTAGGAACTCTGTTCCCTTCTTTGCTTATTTAAGGTTTCAAATACCAGCTTATCTCATACACTATAACATATCTCAAATAAAAGTAATTCTTTTATTGTGGATTGTGGATAAAGATTTGAAGCAGAATTTTAATTGTTAAGTAATGCAATCATAAATTATGATGTCACATGATTGCATCATTTAGCAGTAACAATCCTGGCAGTCTTGATTGTTGTCCTAACTCTCTAGATGCATGAATTGTTACAAAGGACGGAATCCCGGGTAAGGAGTGAAGGAATGCCATAAAGGAAAGGGGGAGGCCCTGGGGGAGGGCAGCTGTCACACTGTGAAACCCTCCTCTCTGGGAAGCCCTGACAGCCAGGGCAAAGTCACCATTCCCCAGGCAGCACAAAGGGGCCTTTTGGGCATGCACAGCCATGTGGAAGCCGTAGTTACTTTCTCCATCCTGTTCTCTGGATGGAACAGGTCTGGATGAAGCCTCTGGCATGTTGCACTTTACAATCCTAGGCTGACCTTTGCCAATTTCTTGCTTCCAAAGCTGACAAGGCATGCCTGGCCTAGCCCTTCATGAGGCATCAATTGGCTACATGAAGTCATCATCCTAAGGTCTCACAAGGAAACCACTTTATGCAACCTGGGGAAGAAAGCCTTGTGTAGACAGCAATTACCTTACAATGGACCAGGATGGATATACTTGGTCAATAGCAGGAGAAAGAACATCGTAAAGATTAGCTATGGCATCAGACCACGGAGCGCAGAGGACAAAAAGAGCATAGATGGGTTGATGGAGAAGTTGGAAGTTCAGGCTGCCAAGTGCATGGAGATGTTGTAATGTCCATAATTTAGGGATTAGTCATAAATCCCTTCTTTTAACGCCACCATAAATTCAAGTATTGAATGAATATTCGTAAATCAAGGAGTATTTGTTTAACCACCCAATTAGAAAAACAAATTACTTTTTCAAAGGTTCTGGCTTGGTGATCAAGTTGTGAAGACACTTTTTATTTGAAAGAGATTTTATTTTTGGCTAAAATAGGTATTTTATTTAAGAAAAAAATGAAGAGATTAAAAAAGTTCATGTATTAGTGTATATTTAATATATTTTAAAATATATTTCTGTCATAATTTACAAGTAAAGCCAGAATCTTTGCTGTTTTTACAAGTTGGTTGGCGGCTGTAGAAGGGGAAAAAGCAAGGGAAAAAAGGATTTTTTTTCAAGCATGTCCAGATTGCGATTGATATTTTTGTGCTTCACAGAGATTGTTTATCTTTTAACTTTAAATTTAGTTGTCATTTTCCAATCCAACAAAACTTGACAGAAGGGAAAACATTTCTAAAGATGGGATGTAGGAGTTTTCTTCACTTTTGTTTCCCACTTCCTTCCACCTATCTGCCAGTTTAATAATTGTCTACCTTTTGTTGAGCTTCAACCAGCTATAGCTGCTATTGATGCCCTCAAGTGATTTAAAATGTGATAGTAAATATACTTCAAAACTTCAAACTAAAACTTAAAATGGAGTAATAGAATGTAAAAATGAAATTCAGATGCAGAATTCTGCATTTAAATTTTCAAGATGTTTCTAAAAAAAAAGTGATTTGGCTGTAATTGGAAATTTGCTATCTGAACATGTTAATAAAAATAATATTTTATGCGGATAGTCCTCAATTTATGATGATAATTGGGGACTGGGATTTCCATTGCTAAGTAATGCGATCATAAACTGGAATCACACTGTTTAGTCATAGAGAGGGAGAGCAAGGCCCAAAATTATTCAACTGTTTTTTATGCCTAAAATGGGGCTAGAATTTCCAGCCAAGTGCGGTAACTACTACGTCAAATTTGTTCTCATTGCAAATAGGTTACAAAGATGACTGTGTGATTATGGGGTGCTGAAATCGATTGTAAGTGCAAACAAATTACAAAGTGCCCAGATTGCAATCATATTATACTGTGGGCAATGCTGGGATGGATGGATCTTCAAGAACAGGTCATAAGCACTGTCGAAATTCTGAACATTTGCTGAATGAATAGTCATAGTTGGGGTATGGTCTGTAGTCTGAGCTTATCTAGAGGACAGTGTCCCATTCCAAGTCCTGCCTCTTCACAAGGTTGAATACAAATTGCAATACTTTCAGAAGAAGAACATAATCCCTGATTTGTTAACCCAGATCTTTGAGGAGAAAGTTGACATTGATTTGTTAATTCTGGAAGGAAAATGCTGATATGGCAATGTTTACAAAATATTATTATTATAAGAATAATAAATTGAAATAAATAGGAAAAAATAAATTGAAAATAAATTAAATATACAGGCAAATAACTTTTGTTTGAAATTAGAAGAAATGTCTTGATACTGTGAGTGGTTTCACCTTAGAATCTATGACTTTTGGAAACATATCTCCTTTGATACAGTTCTTTTTGCTGGGTTCAGGATTGTCTCATGTTTTGTTTCTTGCAAGAAGTAATAGTTTGGCAAAATGGCTCACAAACCTCCTTTGATTTGGGTTCCATAATTGTTCAAAATATATATTGTCATACGTGACTGTTTTCGTATGATTTTAGCATCTTTTCTGGCATTGTCAACAAGAGGAAAACATGCAGCTGCAGCTCCTAAGCCAGTCAGGTATTGCAGCCAGTAAAAAAAATATCTCTGCCTGCAATTCATGTGAAACACGTACCGTAAGACAAAGCTTCTGACAATTTGTGCAGTGGTTCTGTTGTCCAAGAGAGAATTCAAGTCTAGACTCAATCATTTTTCATGTTTGGGGAAGGGGAATAAATAAAGAACAGAAGTGTTCAATATTGTACAGAGGAAACACTTAATCAAAGATGTTCTTTCTCGTTTCTATATTGAAATGAAGCCTGAAATAACAGCAGCAGCAGCAGCAGCAGCAGCAGCAGCAGCAGCAGCAACAGCAACAGCAACAGCAGCGTTAAGAAATCATGCACAAAAAAGGGAATTTTGAAAGCTACAGGCATAGGATTCTCTGAGTGATTCTTTTCTAAGTTCAGTGCAGGTAATATAAAACCTTAAACGAGGAAAAGATTCATCTCTTTGATGCATTTTAGTGATATAGGGATGCAAACGACAGAGACATTTTGTAATTATATATTCAGCTGAAATAGAAGGAATTGATTTACTTAAAGGAACACACATTCACATACACTGTTTCATCAGCCGCAAGGGCACATTTAACAAAATTGCTTGGCTGAATGTTTTTTGTACCTGTTCTCCTTTTCTGGGGATGGAGAGTAAAGAGGAATGGCCAGTGTCTCAGAGGAAATGACAAGACAGACTGAAGCTTGGTGAGATCCTATACTGAGTGTTATCTGCTGTCCTCTTCATGCAGTGCTGTGGGTTGGCACACCGGCGGCGAGTACGGGTTTCGTATGTAAGTTTCTGATTGTTTTAGAACGGTGCTGATTGTGGAGCTGAACATAGCATATTTGGTGATGCAATTTGCTTCATGCAGGTGCTTTGAAATATGTTTGCTGGGTGAAACAGCCACTTGAGCAATTTTTTTTTTTACACAGACCTTAAGAACCATTTGAATAGGTAATTCTGAGAAAAAATAATAATTAAAGAGGGGCTCATAAAAACAATTTGATAACTGACCTTTCTAACAAAAATGGCAAAATTAATTTAATGTATGTGTATGACAATTAAGATAATCTCTATAAATCCAATTGAAATTTTTCAAGGAATAAATGGAATTGAGAAAACTAGGATCATCATTCTACTATGTGAGAAAGCTGCATTTTCCTTTATTTTCCAATGAAATCAGCATAGTGGCAACATATGGCATAAGTGTTTAATCGGGTTCTAGTATTTTCTAGAATAGAGATATCAATCCTCTATTGCAAAATGGCTGTTGGAAAAATATATTTTCCTGTGGAATTTAGCAGTAATATGTATAAATTACATGGAATTGAAATACTGGATAATCATTAGAATGTGCATGGCATACAATTAGCTCATATACCATCATTTAAATAAATTATGCTATAACTTATTTTTTCATCACTGTAAAAATACAACAGAAAAATAAAAGTTATGAAATATGACTACTTAGGGTTTCATTATTTTTTAAACTAATAATTAGATCTTAACTAGAGAAAAAACGATGCAGTGTTTTTGATAACACATTTTATTTTATTTATTATTATGGAGCAATCAAAATCATTTAAAATTGTTTATTTTCCAACCTTCTAAAATTAGATTTTGTTCTTTGTAATTGGTAATTTTTATTTTATATTTAATGGGTGATGCAACAGTTGACTTAATGAGTTCCTCTAATTATGAGATAATAGATAAGGAAATAAAAAAGAATTAACTGATTTATACACTGATTCTATATAATATGATCTAAATAATGAAACTATTGAAATAAAATCATACTATTGATTAAAGATAATAGTCAATATTTTTATAAATTAAATACTTAATTTTATACAAATGCAACTTCAACTTTTCTTCATTACTATTAATAAGGCCCACATAACTTTGTGGACAATATAAAAACAGCACTGTCATATTTCAGAAGAACTACACATTATTTTTAATCAATGAATTTTCTGAACTATTTTTGGGATAAATGCTACATTATGCCAGATTAATTTAGGTGAAATAACTAAAATTGATACATCAGTGTGTCCCAAATGAAATTTAGGATTTCATGTACAGTGATAGGCCAAAATGGAAATGGTGTTGCATTGTAGTTTTATGTCATGACTATATGAAAATCTGAAAAAGTTATAATAAAATATTACTATAATTATTACTTCTATTATTAGCACTGCTAGCCACACAGATTGCAAGCTTGTAATTATGATTATCCTTTGTTGAGCATTAGCCCGACAAATTTTGCATTAGCAAAATTTCTTTAGATTGATGTGGCAGGTTCATATTAAATATAATTTACAGGTTCATATTTAAAATAGTTTAAAGTAAGGCCTTTTGCAAATATTTTGATCATTTGCTTTAATCTCATCATATTTTCCCAAATTACAATTACTTCTTCACAAACTACAAAACTGACCTGTTTAAAAATGTCTCATCTAACTTGGTACAATATATATTTATAAGTACTATAGTAATAAATATTTCTCCATAGGTTTACTTATTTCCATGATTGGAATTCTTATTATGGGTTATGTCCTTCATATAGTTATATTCTTCACGGATAGTAAACACCAAATAAATTCTATGGATATGGTTTTTTAGGAGACTAAAGGTAATCTATTCCAACCTCATCATTCTGACAGAGAGGGAGGGAGGGAGGAAGGAAGGAAAACAGATTTGTCCAATATCTGCAGCAAACTTGTAGCTGACACACTTGTAACTGTGATTGAACTTGTAGTTACATTCAAATGCTAATTTTACTTCTTTGTCTTTTTAAGGTATGGTATAGCCAATTATACTAATATCCACAAAAGATGGTAAACTGAGAACATTTGGAAAATTTTAAAAACGAACTTCATAGTAGGTATAGTTTACCAATATATTTTGGTGAATGCTATGATATATACTGTATTGCCCAAACAGCAAAATTAGTTGATTCATTCTGAAAATAGGAATGAAAACTATACATCATTTATATTAAGTCAGGGGTGTCAAACTCAACACCTGCTGGCCAGATCTGGCTCACAGGTTGCGTAAATCTGGCCATGGGGCCAACCTGGAAATAGCAAAGGACTGACCTGCGGTGCCTCTGACAGCCAAAATGGGTCATTCATGATCCCCCACACTCTGTTTTGGCCAGCAAGGTGCTGCAGGAAGTTGTCCAGGCTGAGAACAGGTCATGAGGAAGGTGGCTATGTATGCCCCCACATCCCATTCTGGCAAAATGCTGCAGGAGACCATTCAGGCCAAGAATGGGCCATGGGGGCTGTACACAATCCTCCCATGCCCCATTTTGGCCGGCAGGGTGCTGCAGGAGGTGTCTGTCCTATATCCATGGCTGACCCACAGAAATATAATGCTGATCTGTCCCCCAAAGAAATCCAGTTTGACACCCCTGTATTAAATGATCTGAATTTTCCAAGATTCTATGTAACTATATTTAACCATTGCTGTACAAGGCATTAGCAGGCTCAAGAAAAACTCAATGGTATATCTTCCTTCTCACTCTCTTTTCCTCCCTACAGTCTTCTTGGCTGAACCTAAAAAGTGAGCAAGAATGCAAGAATGACTTGAAGTAAAAATGGTTTCTAGCAAGAAGCATCATAAACTGCAGTCACATTTGCAGTCACATATGATGCAAATAGAGATAAATGCAAGTTAGTTGCCAAGTGCCCAAAATTCAATCACATGACCATGGCAGGGAGGGGTGGATATCAAAATTTCAAATATGAATCGTAATTATCTTTTGGGGAATGTATTGTTTCCTCAAATGATCACTAATGACTGGATTATTGGTATTTAAAGAGGGATATGGCTGCTTTGAGATAATTTCATCTGGTAACCTTTCCATTTCTAACATTCCAGAGATCAGTAGAATGCTTGTAAGTTCATTGGGCAAAACCACAAATATTTTTTTTTCCTTCTTTGAGATGGACCAACTTAATTAGATCATGAGGTGCAGATCAATAATAATAAGAAGCAAGTAATTTAACTATGACAAAGTTATAGTATACCATATGATGCCTTCACATTCAAATCATATTGCTTTTGGTCTGAACTGAAGTCCAAATTCAACATGTGATTACATACCCATATGATCCTGAGGCCACTGGTCATCATGAGTTTCCTGCGATCATTATGGAGGCCCAAAGCAACTTATCATTACAGAGTTGTGGTTGGAAAACAATACTAAAAATTAAAATAAAACAGAATTAACAAATATATCAGATAATATTTAGCTTTTTCAAAGATCTGTTTAAAGGGAAAGAATACACTAAAAATTGACACATAATCTTCCAACAACATGGCTGTTTCCAGTGTGTTCTTTCAAAATGCCATGTTTGTAATGAAATATCTTATTTTCCTATGGACACGCATTAAAATTCAAATCAGTGAAGGATTCCAAATGATTTGTAAAAGTTGAAAGGTGTATGGGGGAATACAAAAAAAATGAAACATGTAAAATATTCAGATCCTGTGCCTTTTAGATATATGTAAGAATATATAATGAAAAAATTACTGTATATGTAAATATGTATAAATAAATTAAATTCTGAATTGACTATAAAAATTACTTTATCTTTGAAAGGACATTTAGAAAACAATGTTCAACTGGTTGCAGTTGTGAAGTTAATAAAAATCAGTGAATATTGCCTATGCTAAACACAGCAATTTGGTTTCCAAATCTAAATTGTCAACCAGTCCAAAATGGATTCAGATAATAAGTTTAGTTTTAGGAAAACTAACAAGATAAGAGCCTAAGACAGTATTTCAGAAATTTGATAATAATTATGTAAATCAAACAGTTGGAAAAAGACTCAGAAAGAAACACCATAGTCTTTGCTTTAACATAGTTGAATAAAATTGTTTTAAAGAAGGAAGAATCATATCTAGGTGGCAGATCCAAATCCAATTCAAGATGGGACGGAGAGTTTGGTTGGAACGCTGACACTGGTAGATAATTCTGACATGTAATAAATAAGTTCAGCTCTGTTTTTCTTTTACATCTGAATAAGGATATTACTGAACACACTGTTTTTGAATGCAGTAGGAGACAGAATAAGGAAGAGTGAGTTTAAGTCAATTCTTAATAAGATAGAAACAGAGGTGAGAAGAAATAGAGATAGAAATACCTGAATCTAAGGAAAGTAGGAGTGATTCTCAAACATTTTGATTTATGTAGCCCTATACATTCTTAAAAATAATTGAAGACCCCCAAAAAATTTACTCTATCTAGATATCTAACAATCCTTACTGTATTAGAAATTAAAATGGAAAAAATTAAATGATTTAATTATTTGACTTCTCTGACAGCATTTCAGTGACTCCTAGGAGTCCCTAGACCATGCTTTGAGAAGAATTGTTCCACAGCATTGATGGTGAACCTAGTCCATGGTGTTACAGATTGAGACATGCCTAACTTAATTCTGCTGGTATAAACCTCCCCCACCCCCAGAATAAAAAAGAAACAATTCTCAGGGTTTCCAGTTTGAACTTCTTCGGTGACAGACCAAAATCTGTGATTGTTTCGATCTGTGCTCGCCGCTGGAGTGCCCCAAGCTGGCTGGTTTCAGGGCTAAGCCACCCCGTAGAGGTGGTGAAGAGTAGGGAGACTGCCAGCAGGGTCAAGAAGAGTCCCATATCTTCTCTCTAGCTGGCCACTACTCTCTTTCCCGAAGGCGGTTGCAGCGGTGGTCAGAAATGGCCACCTCAAAGAAGAACTTGACTGGGAAAGAATGTGCAGGAGGAAGAAGAGAAAGTTTTGGCTGTCCGGGTCGAACTGAAAAAGCAACAATATAAGGTACCCTGGAATTTGAATAATAAAGAACAACATTGTTCCCAAAGAAGACTTTGAAGCGACGAATGAGAGGGAAGGGAAAGGATTTGGTTGTTTTTTTTCTTTTCTTCCCTATATTGACAACTAAGAGATTTAAGCAAGAAACCAGCAAAAATTCACTTTGACATTAACAGATATTTAAGCTGAAAATGAAATGTCAAAGGGATAACAAAGATTTCTAGATTCTCAAAAACTTTTAAAAGAAGGATCTGGAAAAATGAAGGAGACCACCTGGAAGTGAAAGGAATTAACAGTGAAACTTTAACAAGATTCCTAAAAGATACATTTTCACTGAAACTTTGTAATAAGAGAACCCCAGGAAGAGAAAGTGGAAAAAAGAAGCAAGAAGAAACAGCTTTGGGTTATTTGGATTACTTAGTGATTTTTGGATTTTGGGCTATTGGATCTAAAGCCCATGTCACACTTCTCTGACAACAAAGCTGATGGTGCTGGGTGGCACCCTCCAGCCGTACTGTATGCTCCTTTAGGTGGTCCCTGAGGCCAGGTGGTGCAGAGTGAGTGCCACCTTGAGCCCAGGTTCCAGGCTGGGCGGAAAGTTGGTGTTTGTCTTGGTCAACCTGGGTGTCAGCCGCTGCACAACTTCGTCAAACATGGCTGGAGGCATCCTCATGAAGTTCTGGAACGCCCGACTGTCTTCGATCCTGAGCTCCACCATCAGCTTGTTGTACAGTCCGTCCTCTGCTCTTCTGGTGAACGATCTTTGGACCCAGACTTTTTTTGGGTGGCTCCTTTTCTTCCCGTAGTAGAGTTCACAGAGCCTGTAGATGGCTTTGCACTGTTGCAGAATGATGGTGGCTGCTGAAAGGACTTCGTCACAATCCACGGTGGACATGACTGGATGCTGTGGAAGAGGAAGAGTCAGATGAAGGCTGCAGAGGTCTGCACAGCTAGGCTCTGGTCTGAAAGTGAGATGCAGACGAGTTGCTCCCCCTTTTTATGGGCAGTATAGGTGTCCCTTTGCATCCTCTAGGCATCCTCTAGACATCCTTAATATCCGAGATAGGTCCCCTCTGCGAACGTTTTTTCTGCTTTAAACGCTTTGTTTCTGCTAGGCATCCGTTCTGCATCCGTTCCACTTCCTCCCTGCGTCCAAGCGGATGTGAGTTGCGCGGATGAGCAGCGGATGCCTAGCGGATATAGCGGATGCGTAACGTATGCAAACAGATGCGTAACAGATGCGTAGCGGATGCAGAACGGACAAACTGGATACATTTTCCGCGCAAAAGTTTTAGGCAGCCCAAAACTTTCAGAGTGGATGAAACGTCAATAAACAGATGCTGGATGGATAGAGAGGAAGCCATATGGAGGCAGTGAGTACATCGCGTTTTCAAACGGATGGCAAGGTTTTTTGTCCGTTTTACATCCTCTTTGCATCCGTTAGTTTAGTGTGACATGGGCTTTAAGGATCAAATTAATTGGGTGGTTGTTTAAAAGTTTTTAAAAACAGTATCACTCTTGGAAGAATTGAGAACAGAACTTAGAAAACAGAAAGAAGATGCACAAGAAGGAAAAGGTTCTTTTGGCTTCATATTTTAATTTTTAGAAATGGAGATCCTGAACTATGAGAGACAACAAGAAATGCCTGTAGAAGAAGAGCGGGACAAAGAAGAAGCCATCTTCAATGACTGAGTATTTCTATGTGGGGAAAAGAAAGGAAGGGGGGGGAAAGACAGTGAAAAATTTAAGATCTGAAAAAACAACCCCCAAAAAGAATAGTTTGAAAAGTATTTACAACATTAGGAAGAAACAGAAGAGAGGATTACAGAAGAGAGAGTCAGAATTAGAAAGAGAAGGGGTCAAAAAGGGAAGGGAGAAGAAGAGGGGGAAGAGGGAAAGGAAAATAAATTATAAGGTACAGAAACAGGACATATAAGAGGGAAAACGTACAAGGATTAAGTGTATAAGCCTATTTAGAAGACAGAGATAATGGGTGAAAACTTAATTGAAAGGGGGATTCTGAAAGGGTACATAAGATAGTATGGTTATATTAGAAATAGAAATGAACTTTGAAAATATGAAACAAGTGTGATTAAAATGATAGATAAATATACTCATTGTAATGTAATGTTTAATAAATAAATGAAATAAAGAGAATAAGATAATGAAATTAGGAAAGAAGGGGATATTTTAATTATTATAAATGTGTTATACAAATTTAGGTGAAGGAGAATATGAAAGAAGCATTAAAAAATGATGAAAATATTATAAGTGTTCCTAGAAGTATGATACCCTATTGAAAAGAAATGTTAAAGATGTCAAAGATTATAACTAACATTAATGATAGAACTGAATTGGAATAGAATAAGTATTTTATTTATGATTGTTATATATATATATATTTTCTCTTTAAGAACATAGTGCGTATTTTAAGAATGTACCAAGCAGAATTCGACTGGCAGTTATGTGTTATATTGAATGTTATAATTATAAAGGCATAAATTGAAGTTTAAATAAGAGTTGAATGGATAAAAATTAAAAGATACAAAGATATCATACTCCAATTAGTAACTACAGGGAAAATTTTGTTTAATGAGAAAAAAAAATGAAATTGAAACAGGACAGACAAAAGTATAAATATAATGACTAGAAAGATATATATATATATCTTTCAGTTCAGCTTCCTTCGGGTATTATCCCACATCATTGTAGTGCTTTTAAAGTTGTAGCAATGTTTCAGCAGAATCTCATCTGACATTACCAGGCTTCTGTATTGAGTTCGTATGAGGGCTGTGATAGCCTGACCCACATACGAACTCAATACAGAAGCCTGATGATGGCAGATGAGATCCTACTGAAACGTTGCTACAACTTTAAAAGCACTATAATGACGTGGGATAGGAGAAGGCAGAGCTTCGTCTCGGTGCTACAGCTGCGATCTCGGGGCTCTGAGATCGCAGCTGATATTTTCGCCCCTGGTTGGTCCTAACGGACCTAAACCGTCCCGTAGAGACGGGGATTGTGAAAGGCACAGTCCCAGGATCCCAGAGATATCGCAAAATCTCTGGTTTGATCCGGGAGAAGCCCTTTTGCTGGCGGTGGAAAGGCAGCCTCCAAAGCTGCTGAAGTCGGGACAGCTCCGAAAAGAAAGTGGCCTGAGCGAGTGTGTGTCGGTTGGGTGAGAAACCTCTTTTGTATTGTAAATTGGTTGAGACCTTAAAGGATATCCTGAACAAAGAAGAAACCTGTGACTTTATTTTTGTTTGACTGGAATTGTTTGAGCGGCGTTTTTTTTTGAAAAATTTTTTATTAATTTTTTAACAAACAAACATATACCAACAAAACACAAAACATA
>BLBF01000043.1:152493-244813 GCA_015471245.1 Laticauda colubrina | reverse complement strand
GTTTTTTATGTTTTGTGTTTTGTTGGTATATGTTTGTTTGTTAAAAATTAATAAAATTCTTTCAAAAAAATAATAATGACGTAGGATAATACCTGAAGGTAGCTGAGCAGCACACATGTAAGTACCCGCGAAAACTTCAATATATATATATTTATTTATATTTATATAAATATAAATATATATAAGGGAAGGGAAAAATTATTGAGAAAATGTTAAAATAGTAATAAGATATGGAATAGACTACAAAGATGAATATGAAATTGAATTTGTGTCTGTATGGAGAAGTGATAACCCGGGACCATTCTATTCACAAGAAAAGAAATTTTACTTGTATTATGTTTTGTGAAAACCCAAATAATTTTTTTATTAAAAAAAAAGAAACAATTCTCTATCTTCTCCTCCCCTCCTCGCCTGCATCTAGCCCACTCTGAACATCAATCCTCTTTTGTATCCTCAAGACTGCCCTTGAGTTAGAGACCCATGCCTCAACTTTAGCCCTAGAGCCACTGCTGCCACTCAAAAAAGGCTGCCTTATGCTAGTAAACCTTGAGTGAATGGTGGAATTGTCTCCACAGTCTACACTTCTAAGGATCTGTTGAGGATCCCTTTTGGTTGCTATTTGTATTTCTGTTGGCAAGTTCTGATGGTCCATTTGAGGCTGACTTGGGTCACATAAGACTTCATTTTTGAAGCAGCTTTGGAGAATACTCTTTGGAGGCCTCCCAAAATCATATGAAAGCATGCCTCATTCTTGTGCAATTTTCAGGACCTCCAGAGGATCATATCCTTCTCTGGAAGGTTCTGGAGGCTGGGTGAGAGAATATCTCATTTTTGCATGACCTATTCAGGCTTTGAAAATTGCATTGGAATAGAGCATGCTATCAAGAATAATAGCTGGGATTGGTTAATGCCAGTATGTCAACCAAAGTGTTGTGGCATGTTACTTATGACACATGTCATAGGTTCACCATCACTCTTGTGTAAGAACATGTTTTCAGTCTGGAAGTGCTCATTAAATATGGCATTGCCACTGTAGGATTATAGTGTAAAAATTGTGTAACAATACATACTTAGTGTCACATCTAGCTTGGTTGGGCTACTTTTTCAAAAAAGAGGTAGTCTTTGATTTACAACAGCAAAGTCATGTGACCATACTACTTAGCAACAGTTCTAGCAGTCTTGGATGTCATCCTTCAGTGAGGACTGCATTGGACATTAAGCAAAACTTCATGTGACTATGATTTCCAACTTCCTGCCATTTTCTTTGGTTTGTGGGAAGCTGGCAAGAGACATTGGAAATAGCAGTCACACGACTTTGTTTGCTGCAGTATCATAATTATGAGTCAAGCCTTGACAGCCCAATTCATGACCATGTAATTACGGGGGTGTTCCAATGATCATAATTCAAGGATTAGTTGTAAAAGTGCTACTCATTTAGCATTACTGTAAATTTGATCATACATGTATTTTTGATTAATTAATTGATTGTGAATCAATCTAAATGAAATTATCAGCCAGTTCAAATTACTCAAATGACAGCCTAGAAAATGCACAAGTTGTCCCAGCCAGCAGATCCCAGCCAGACGTTGCCCTCCCTCATTGCTGCTTTTGTCCAAAGTACCTGGCACAATTTCAGAAGCAACATTTAACATGAAGCAAAAGAGGAGGCAGAGTTCCCAAAAGTTGGCAAGGCCTGTCTGGAAAGGACAGACAAGGAGAAAGAACAGAAGAAGAAAGGATGGCCAATAAAAGGTACCTAATCTGGAGAAAGCAAAAGAAAATACTGCCTGTGATTACTTCCTGCTCAGCAAGGAGAAAAGAAAAGAAAAAGAAAATCTGACTTCTAATGGCTTTTATTGATAATCAGTTTCCTAGGATCTAGAGTATATTGTCCTATGTATGATTTTTTTTTAAATTCAATACTAACTGAATAAAATATTGGCATTGCATTAATAAAGAAATGTTGCCTGCTAAAAGACTAATGTCTCACCATAAAAACAAAGCCCTCAACAAATTTGTTGAGTGTCTTCATTTTTGAGTCACAAATATTTTTTTATCGAAGTTTAAACAGGTTTCAGTTCCTCTTCTTGTGTGGCACTTGTGATTATTTTACATTCTGACTCCAATTAATTTATGATATAACTTGGTCATGGAACACTACTTTTACTGTCTTGCCTGTTTCGTTTTGCTCCCTACCAGTTTTCTAACTACCTCTGAAATTTTAACAATTTTGTAGACTACGTGATTTGCCACTGAGCACTGCCTTCTCTCCAACAGTTTCTGTCTGTATTGTGTTGGTACTTTATATTGTTTTTCATGGATTGATAACTTCAACATAGTAGTTAGCCTATGTTAAAAACAAAAAAGGCAAATATTTCATTACCAGGTCTGAGTAATATCATTAGTGCTTTGATTGTGGTATCTAATTTGATGAAATATCTGGAGGAAAGTAGTAAAGCTCAGCGAACACCGAATCCAACAATTCACCCTTGACTAATATTATTTCATTATTATTTAATACTAAAAGGTCAAATCTATTAGTTTGTTAAATAACCTGAAACTATACATTTTTAAATTGCAGTTTTGGAATATTTCATTTTATTGCTTTGTTATTTTTATAATGCTTTAAGCACTAATATAAAACAGTTTCATTTAAATTGATATCCATATTAAATACAATATAGATTTTATGGTTCTGCTTAAAAATTTCTGGATTTCTTTGAATTTTCAAAGATGTGCACAAATATGATCTAAAATGCAATCAATCCTCTTGCACAAGTCCTAAAATTATATAAGTGCATGTTTTCAATCATTTATTAACATTGCATTGAATTCAGTAATAATTTCACATTTGTGCTATGCTGTATCTGACCTGGTTTATTTTTCAGCTAGCTCTAGAACGAAACATTCTAAAGAGCTAACAACAAAACTGTGCGGTTCCAAAAATGCACGTTAATGCATTTAGTTATGCTGATTTGGAAATAGCAGACAATTTTGTCAGTCTATTCTTGTTTTAAGGATTTAATACTTCAACTGCAAGTGATTAAATATCAACACTTAAGTTCTGAAATATAATTTTGCTTTTAGTTCATCAGAAACTTTGCTTTAATTTCTAATTAGGAAAAAAATGGACCTAATATATAAAGTTTTCTTTTAAAGAAACTATGTCTGGTTTGCAAATGTCTGAAAATGGATTCTTCCAAATGTTAGGTGAAAATAGTCTGGCCTGTTTGCTTAGTGAGAATATAGAGGTCTTGTTGTATAATCCGATTTCAATCAGCTCACACTAATCATTTCTGATAGTTGCAAAATTTAGCCTGGATCTGCTTTTGTAATCTAGATAGAAGTGAAAGGAGAGAACGGATGCAAAAAGAAGGAAACAGAGTCTGATTTTTCAGTTTTTGCTTTGTCTTCTGGGGCTTCTCTTGAAAACAAGCCTTATTGGTTGTTAGGTTACCAGCCTTTTCATTGTGGAGATACATCAACAACAGGTGCACTGTGAGGCAGCAGCAGTCCTTGTACATGAAAATGTGCAGGAGATAGCAACAGGTATATACAATGTATCTGCTTGGATTACATTATTTATGGAAACTGAGATCTTAATTCTTTTTATATGTCAATAGTGTCCTGGAATTCTGAAATATTTAAGCTAAGCAATAAATTCTACTACAAGCCAATTTCATTAAGCTCTGAATACTATTTGACTTCAGCATTTATTTTATAAATCTTGGGTAAGATAAATTTCAGAGATTTTATTAATCTAGTACAGTATTTTTGACCATAAGAAATAATAAACCTAAACCGAACTTTTTGATGTTATATCAACTTCCGAGATATTTAGAAATACAAAAAAATCCAGTTTGTGTGTTTAGTTTTCAATTTTCTTGATGGGATGAAATATTAAGAAGAAAAACAATTTTCTAAATTGTTCTTTTGTTTGATGTTACCTGTTCCTGCATCACCTTGGCTAAAAGACTTTATACATTTGGATAAGAGAAACATTTGAAACCTGACTTTCCATGCTGGTGGAGTTCTTGCTGGTCATCTCAGCTCTGCATGTTGCCATGCTAAAAACACCAAAGGGTAAAAATGTATCTTGGGTAAGTAGAAAAAGCATACCAAGAATATTATTCTAAATGTGTATTGCTGAACAAATACTGGTGAATAAAGAATCATGATATAAATACAGGTTTTTATTTTCATTATATGCTCAGATTTACTTAGATTCTATGTGGATGCATATATGCCTATTTATATTTGTTGGTAAACTAACTTTCTTGGCCTAATAGCTTTGCCAGTTTTAAACTAACAAAGTTTGCTAATAATCCTTTACCTGCTATAGTTTAAGGCTGATTGTCTTTCAAAGTACCCCGATTACTACTGAAAATATAGATTTGCAAAATAGCAAATAGATTTTATCTTTCATATATACATACGTACGTACGTATGTATGTATGTATGTATGTATGTATGTATATGTATGGATCTTTGGTTATTCGGGTTTTCTCCCGCGTAGAATTGGAAGTATCTAGGCAACTTTCGATGAAGTCTCATTCATCATCTTCAGGCTTGTTTCTTCAGCTCTGTGCTTCTCAGAGTAATGTGAGCTTGCAGCTGCTTCTTCCTTTTAACTGCTAGTGGGGGTGTGACTTGATTGATTGGGGGTTTGGCTGTGTTCTGATTGGTAGGTGGGTTGGCTGTGTTCTGATTGGCTGGGGGTTTGTTCTGTTTAGGTGGGGGCTTGGTTGTGCTCAGGTTAGTCTTAGTTGCTGGGGGATTTGAGCTGGTGGGCTGTGATCCTGTTGTTTGGCTTCATGTTCGTGGTCGTGCCACATCTTCATGGTGGGTGTGAGTCTTTTTTCTACATAGAAATGTGGTGGTAGCATCTTGTGTGGCACTCATCTATGTATCTGAGCCAGAGTTTGGGTTTGTAATCATATTTTTCTAGAGCTTGTATTTCAAAGTGTTCCATGTAGAGGTTTGCGATGACAGGTGAGAGGGGTGATCCCATGGGTGCTCCTTCTATTTGTTTGTATATTTGTCCATTGTAGGTGAAGTATATATTGGATAGGCAGTGGTTGGTAAGATCTAGGATGTACTTGGGGGGGGGTTGTATTTCTTTTGGAACACAAGCTCTAGAAAAATATGATTACAAACCCAAACTCTGGCTCAGATACGTAGATGACACCTTCATAATCTGGCCACATGGGAAAGAAAAACTGAACAACTTCCCCACACACCTCAACAGCCTACACCCCAAAATACAATTCACCATGGAAACAAAAGCCAACAATCAACTTCCCTTCCTAGATGTCTTAGTATACAAAAAATCCAATGGCTCCCTAGGACACACCATCTACCAGAAGAAAACACATACAAACCGCTATCTACATGCACTCTCACACCACCCCCCAGCACAGATCAATTCCGTAGCCGAGACCACTCATCTCCAAAACAAAATGCTTAGCCGATGAACAACACTTAAAAACCGAACTACACACTCTCACTAATGTACTTACAGCCAATGGATTCCCAAAAAAGAAGATTATCCACCTAATCCAAAAAGAAACCCCAACCAAAAGCCAAGACAGAGAACAAGAGAATGGCAAAGCCCTCCTCCCATATATAAAAGGCACTACAGACAAAATCAGCAAGATCCTCCAAAAACACAACATTAAAAAAGCATTCTGCACAAACAGAAAAATATCCACCATCCTAAGAAACCGTAAAGACAAAATCGAGTTAGAAAACCAAGGAGTATACGAAATCCCATGCACTGCCTGCCCCACCACATACATCGGACAAACTAGCAGAAGAATTAGTGCATGCATTGAAGAATACAAGAATTCAATCAAAAAAGAAGAAATGACCTCTTCCCTGGTCCAACACCTCAAAGCCACAGGAGATGAAATTGACTTTAAAAATACCAGAACTATCGCCAAAACCAAACACTTCAACAACAGAATAATCAGAGAAGCCATAGAGATAGAAAAACGCTCACACAGCATGAATAAACGATATGATACCTCCCGCCTACCAACCATTTGGAAACCTGCCCTCATTAATAAACGAGTACCCAACATGAAGAATGACACCAGACCCACACCCACGAGTGCTACACAAGATGCTACCACCACATTTCCACGTAGAAAAAAGACTCACACCCACCATGAAGATGTGGCACGACCACGAACACAAAGCCAAACAACAGAATCACAGCCCACCAGCTCAAATCCCCCAGCAACTAAGACTAACCTGAGCACAACCAAGCCCCCACCTAAACAGAACACACCCCCAGCCAATCAGAACACAGCCAACCCACCTACCAATCAAAACACAGCCAAAACCCCAACCAATCAAGTCACACACCCCACTAGCAGTTAAAAGGAAGAAGCAGCTGCAAGCTCACATTACTCTGAGAAGCACAGAGCTGAAGAAACAAGCCTGAAGATGATGAATGAGACTTCATCGAAACGTTGCCTAGATACTTCCAATTCTACGCGGGAGAAAACCCGAATAACCAAAGATCCACATAAAAATACCCGCGAAAACCTCAGAAAATAAATATATATATGTGTGTGTGTGTGTGTGTGTGTGTGTGTGTGTGTGTGTGTGTGTGCTGTTCAGCTTCCTTTGGGTATTATCCCACGTCACTGTAGTGCTTTTAAAGTTGTAGCAACGTTTCAGCAGAATCTCATCTGCCATCATCAGGCTTCTGTATAGAGTTTGTATATGGGTCAGAGTCTCACAGCCATTGGTTTTAAATTTGAGGGAAGCCTATTATTGTGGCAGGATGTTTTTTTCTACATCCTGATTGGTTGGGAGTCTTGGTCTGTGTTTATTGGACTTGGAGTTTGATTGGTGTTTCTGGTTTCTTCTGTCTGTTTTGTGGCTTTGATTGGCTGGCAACACTCTGTTCCTGTGTTGGAGGCTTTCAGTGCAGCTTGGCTTCATGTGAAAGGATGGCTATTATCTATTAGGAAGCCAGGTTTCATCTGGGTGCCTGGTGGGGGGGTGTTTGAGCTGGAAGTATCAGAGGGAGTCTGTGCCCAGGTGTTTGCCTGGCTTGTGGTGTGAAGATCTTTCTATTTGAGAGTGCAAGCTTCCAAATGATTGACAGTCCGGTGGAATCATCTCTTCTATTCATGCTTTCAGGTCTTTTTTCAATCTCTATGGCTTCTCTGATGATTCTGTGGCTGGGATTTTCATAGTGGCTAGGGTTTTGGTGCCATTGAAGTTGATGTTGTGACTTGTGGCTTTCATGTGTTGGACTAGTGAGGAGGTGTGTTCCAGCTTTTTTACTGCATTTTTGTGTTCATCCAGGCAGGTACTTATTCTTCTATTGGTCTGTCCAATGTATGTGGCCAGGCATTTTGCACAGGGAACTTCGTATATGCCTTGGTTTTCCAGGTCAATTTTGTCTTTGGGGTTTTTAAGGATGGCTGCTAATTTTTTGTCTGTTTTGAAGGCAGTCTTGATGTGAAGCCTGTGTAGTATCTTACTGATTTTGTCTGTAGTACCTCTTATGTAGGGCAGGACAGCTGTTCCATAGGTCTGTTGATCTTCTAGGTCTCTGTTATGTCTTGGTGTGTTTTTGTGGATCAAGGTGGTGATTTTGTTTTTGTGGAAGCCGTTGGCTGTCAATACTTTAGTCAGGGTGCAATAGGCTTGCCTCAAATTTAAAACCAATGGCTGTGAGATCCTGACCCACATACAAACTCTATACAGAAGCCTGATGATGGCAGATGAGATTCTGCTGAAACGTTGCTACAACTTTAAAAGCACTACAATGACGTGGGATAATACCTGAAGGTAGCTGAACAGCACACATGTAAGTACCCGCGAAAATTTTAAAAAACATATATATGTATGTATGTATGTATGTATGTATGTATGTATGTATATGCATGCTGTTCAGCTTCCTTCGGGTATTATCCCATGTCATTGTAGTGCTTTTAAAGTTGTAGCAACGTTTCAGCAGAATCTCATCTGCCATCATCAGGCTTCTGTATTGAGTTCATATGTGGGTCAGGCTTTCACAGCTGTTTCTGTTTTAAATTTGGGGCTAGCCTACTGCTATGCCAGAATGGTTTTTTCTTCATCCTGATTGGTTGGGAGTTTTGGTCTGTGTTTATTGGTCTTGGAGTTTGTTATGTTCTGGTTGATTGGTGTTTCTGATATCTTCTGTCTGTTTTGTGGCTTTTTTTTGTCTTGATTGGCTGGCAACATTGTGTTCCTGTATTGGAGGCTTTTAGTGCAGCTTGGCTCTGAGTAAATGGACGGCTATCATTTATTAGGAAGCTAGGTTTCATCTGAGTGCCTGGTTGGGGTATGTTTGAGCTGGAGGTATCAGGGGGGATCTGTTTGTGCCCAGGTGTTTATATATATACATGTAATCATAGAGATAATAGATACAGTACATATATACTTGCTTATACGTGGTATTGTCCTGCTCTGGCTAGTGGTATAAGTAATTTTGTATGTTGTGGTTTTGAATAACATACCTAAAGTGTAAAATGCATTGCTATAGACTTTGATCTGTACATCTGTGCTGTAATTTGGATCGTGAGATATTAAACCTTTTCATATTTTCAGTCATGTAATCAACTATGGGGCATCTGCTTGCATTTAGATCATTTTAAAACTATTTTAGACCAGAATATGTATAGACAACATACTAGACAGGGCAGCCATGCCATGCAATCTTGTTTCAGGAGTAACAAGCAGTTCAAATATTGAAACTTAGTATCAGTTAAACAATAAAGTAACTTATTTTTAGTCTGCTCCCTAAGAAGCATGGGAAAAAAAAGACTTGTAGATGAGAGAACTCTTATTAATAGCTGGCTATTATTTCCCCATAAATCATGTGAAACATAGGATCTGTTACTTATCTTAATCACATAGTTGCCTTCTTTTTTACATTAGGGATATTAGATTGTACTCAGTGTTGCTAATATTAGGTTGTATAAGTACAGCAAGGACATTCAGTGAAAGTTCTAAAGCTTCTAACAACAGGTACATTTTAAATAAGTCTGTACTATATTCAGGTTTCTTTTGTAATACAACAGTGGCAAAGATATGCAAATGGTGCATTATGTGTGTATGTGTGTGTGTGGATTGTATTGGTAATTTCAGCAGTTTACATAGCATCTCTGTTTATATAATGTTGCTTATAATATTTAAAAAATAGCAGGGAATTGCATTTTAGAATTTCTATCAATAACTGAATCTTTACTCCTGAGTTGCATACAAAATTATAATATTCAGTGCACAAGAAGCCCACTTTTAAGTTTGACTGCCCATTCATATTTCTAAAAACATTCTTAATTACAAGGGCCAATCATATAACAAAATAGTAACTGGGATTGTGTTGGAAGTAAATATATGAAAGTGAATATGAATTTGAAATGGATAAAGTTGATACAGACTTGAGTTTCATACTCCATTTTCCCAGAAAGAAAAGTTAATCTGTTTACATAACTGTGGGAATTGCACTCTTGATGACATGCATATTTTTCTCCTCCTTTAATTTCAGTTATGGAGGACGAGCAAAATTTGATGATCTGAAACGTTATAAATAATTTATAAGATATTTTTTTAGTTGACATTTGTTATGCTCTTATTATTCTTTATTTTGCTGAGCATGATTGTACTCTTTAGAGATTGTGGAAGTTAAGAGTACAGGGTCCTATATTTTTTTCAGCTCAATAATCACATGCATTTGAATGATATGCCTAAGAGCTGAATTCTTAAAGATAGTCTGGGCCAAAATACAGAATTGCCAGCATTAAGGTAAAATGATTTAGTTCAAAAATGATTTCTCATTCAGACAAATTAAAACAATTTTGTAACTTTGGCTTTTACTGGGAGTTTTTCAAGGAAATCATTGAAGACTTCTTGGGGATACGTTTAACCCTGCCCTGCATTCAGATTGTGCAATCAGATATTTCTAACACAACTAAAATGTCTAAGATGCTGAAAGAAAAATTCACAATCAATTTTTTTCCACGGATTCAGAAATGTACTAGTTTTGCATAAATCTCCACCAGTTTTTCAATTTGAGTTAAGGATGTTTATGAAATGGTTAAGGACATAGAATCTATATATAGTACATATAGTTCTTAGAAATCCCTAGAAAATGGTGTGCTGAATGGTAGGGCATTTTTTCACCCTGACCCAAAACAGCTGATTCTTCTGCCAAAAGCACTGAGCTGCCTACAAAGGGTGCAAAAAGCACCCGGTCATGGACAGTGCAGAGAAAGTGCGCTTCAGCCATGCAGCTCTGTAGAAAGGCTCATGCTTTCTCAGGGTGGAGAGCAGATCATGTGACTGAGTCAGTAGGGAGCCGCTGATTTGCTTCATATTCTTTTGTTTGATTACAACTGTAAATTTTCATTATTTTATTTGGGAGTTTTAAAATATTTTTTCTTTTGCCACAAGGAAGTCAGTGGCATGAGGACTTTCTTTTCTTTGTAATGAAAGTGATTCAATTTGATTTATACTGGATTTTTACTCTAAGGATTTTGTAATTTAACTAGTCTTTCTAAAAGAACTCAGTTGCTTCATTACATTTGTGTGACTTTCCCTGTCTTTCTCATTTATTCTTTGCTGTGAGAATAATTTTCTCAGATTCTTCTGTGGTTATTTTTGTTATGCATAAGCTGCTATTTAGACTTAGAATTAAATAGAGGAACTGAGGGAACATTCCAGCTTTGTCAGGGTTTCCCTTTTCAGACTTGTTCCGTTGATTTTGAGCCACTGGCCCTTTTTCATATGGTGGGAGTAAATCTCATAGTCTGTGCATTCCATGGAGGGAAAGAAAAGTAGCCTGAAAAGGAGATAGGGTTACAGAATGCTGAACAGACTCTAGGAAACTGAAAGAAACACTTCAACCTAGGAGTTGGGGGAAGATCAGAAAGAAACTGAAAGCAATTAAGTAAAATGAAAGTTGTAATGGACTATTGTTTTGTTGAGCTTTCAAGATTCTTTTGCATTATCCAAATAGCAATAAACATATTTCCAGAAATTCAAGTGATTCTTGTCTGCTGAGTATGCCACCCTTTGACAATTGAACTATTTGTTTTATTTATTTTATTTTATTTGGTTTGTCAATTGCTTACAAAATAATAGGCATAAGTAAAAACATAGTTATGAATACATGGATATATATAAGAAAAATAAAAGAAACAATAGGACAGGGATGGTAGGCACGTTGGTGCACTTATGCACGCCCCCTACAGACCTCTTAGGAAAGGGGTGAAGTCAACTAATTTTAGTATTGGAACAAATTTTCTAATATTGAACTAAAATCTGCCCATCTGTACTTAAAAATCATAATTTTACAGCATACATTTTGAAAAAGACCTTGAGTTCTGTGACATCTATTAGATATTTGAAGAGTGTAGCATATATCTCCTTAGTTGTTCTTCTGTAGTAATTTAGTCCTTCAGTTTTATGGGATTTTTTTTTAAAGCTTTGTCTTTATATGGGTCCAGTCAGAGTACTTTCTTTTTTTTTTTTATAAAGAATTTTATTAATTTTTAACAAACAAACATGTACAAACAAACACAAAACATAAAAAACATAAAATATCTTTTTGGACGGCAGTTTGATCCCGAGTTGAATTTATCTCTGTACAAAAAGATGTAACTCTGTACAAAAAGATGTAAAAGTAAGTTCATGCTTACTTTTAAATAACATTCCATTTCTTATTTATTATTTTGCATTTTCTATATAGCTTCTCCTCTCTTTTCACTCTCTTAATTCTATTATATTTATTTCATCTCAATTTAAATCATTATGCTTATATCCTTTGTCTGTTCTATTTCAGCTAGCTATTTATCTTTTCTCATTAACACAAAGTTTCTTCTGTAATGACTGATTGGAGTATAATACCTTGTCATACTTATCCCTCCCCTAGTTTTAAAGCTTAACATGACACATAATTTTCATTCGGATTCTGCGTAGTACATTCTAAAGATAAACTCAATATTTTGAAACTATATTTAAAAAATATAATATAATTAAAACAACAATCCATAGCAATTAAAGTTATATCATTCAAATTAATATTCATTTAAGTCTTAAACATTTTACACAATCCTTTCTAAATAAGTATCATGCTTCTATGGGAACACTTACAGATTTTGCTTAGTTACTTCCCCCTATTTCACTTATATTTTAAAATATTATACAATGACAATGTTCCCATTTTTCTTTAATTCAATTCTCTCATATTTGATTTCATTTATTTTTATTTAAAAAGAAAAAATTTCGCTAAGTTACATTAAATATTTTGTCCCATTTTATAATCATATATTATTCCAATTTTCTAACATTATTTCAAATACAAATACAACAACACAGTCTTATGTACCTTTGCAGAATTTCTTTTTCAGTTATATGTTTACCCATTATCTCTAAATAAATTCTGTTTCTTTACATCTTGTTTCAAACCTTTGTAGCTTCTCTTCCCTTCTTTCCTCCCTTGCTTCTCCACTCTACCCTTTTTACCCCCTTGTCTCTTAATCTCCACCCTCTTGTGTATTCCTCTTTTCTGTTGCTTTCTGATGTTGTGTCCACTTTTCACCTTGTTTTTCCCTTTTTTGGTTGTTTTTTTAAGTCTTAAATTCTCAATTCTCTTTCTCCCCTTTCCCCTTTCTTCCCCAAATAAAGTTGCTTGTTCATTAAGGATGGTTTCTTCTTCATCCCAATCTTCTTGTTCTTGTAGTTTCTCATATGTAGAAATTGCCATTTCTAAAAAATTAAAAATAGAGCCAAAAGAATCCTTCCCTTCTTGTTTCTCTTGTTTATATTTTATAAATTCCATTTTCAGTTCATCCATTAGTAATGCCATTGTAAAAGAAAAAAAGAGAAAAAAATTCAAGCGATCCAAATGATTTTAATCATTCAAATAAGAGTTTCCAGAAGTCCCAAAGTCAGCAAACAATCCAAATACACACAGTCTATTTCATTTCACACTTTCTTCTTCTTTTTTCCCCCCCTTTTTTCCACTTTAATGCTTCAAAAAACTTCAAATTCTTTTAAACCTTCAGTCCATCTGATAGAGTAGCCAATTATGATCCAAAATGGAAAAATCCAATAATAAAAATGGCCCAAAGCCAAAGAAGAAGAAGGATAAAATAAAAAAAATAAAAATATTACTAGAATTGAAATATACAAAAAGGCTGGCGAGTAGAGATTTCACAAGTGTATATATATATATATAGACCCACATCCATACAGAAGCCTGATGATGGCAGATGAGATTCTGCTGAAACGTTGCTACAACTTTAACAGAACTACAATGACGTGGGATAATACCCGAAGGAAGCTGAACAGCACACATGTAAGTACCCGCGATAACTTAAAAAAACATATATATATATATATATATAGACTGCACACTGCACTTTATTTATTTATCCAAGGCTCTTATTATGACTCTCTTCTCCAGCAGCTTCAAAGCCAAGCCTCAAGTGTTGAAACATTGATAAGAGTCCAGGAAAACACCTGTAATAATATTTTTCTGTGCTCTCCCTCCATCTTATCACATTAAAATGTCCTTGAGAAGGAGTGTTTATACATTTCTCCCCAGTTCAAATAAAATATTTTCAAGCCTCTAGTTGGCAGTGTTGCACAGTCTCTTAATACTTTTTCCCCCCCTCAGCCAGAAAGAAAAGTAATGTATACAAAACTCAGAGGGAAAAAAAAAACAAAGGGGGCCTCTATCCTAAAGAAAATTAAAAAATCAAAAGAAGCATAAAAATATATATAAGAAAAAATTCAACCTGATTAGCTACAAAATCACATTAAATTCCTCAGAGAAAAAAATAGTAAGGAAAGAATCCAAGCCTCAATTTGACATCACTTTAAAAAACGCCGCTCAAGGAAATTCCAGTCAAAGAAAAATAAAGGTTTCTTCTTTGTTCAGGATATCCTTTCAGGTCTCAGCCAATTTGCAATACAAAAGGAAGTTTCTCACCCAGCCGACACACCCTCTCTCCAGCCTCTTTCTTTTCGGAGCTGTCCCGACTTCAGCAGCTTTGGAGGCTGCCTTTTCACCGCCAGCAAAAGGGCTTCTCCCGGATCAAACCAGAGATTTTGCGATATCTCTGGGATCCTGGGACTGTGCCCTTCACAATCCCCATCTCTACGGGACGGTTTAGGTCCGTTAGGACCGACCAGGGGTGAAAATATCAGCTGCGATCTCAGAGCCCCGAGATCGCAGCTGTAGCACCGAGACGAGGCTCCGCCTTCTCCGTCAGAGTACTTTCTTGAGTTCTCTGTCATTCATTTGATTCTGCAGATTCAAACTTGCCCACAGTAGAATGGTATTCCCTGATGATATTTCTGTCAGTTGCAACCTATATTCTTGCCTTTTTTATCGTGATGTTAATAATTTCCTGAGCTAACACACACTATTTTATTGCAAAAACTAAACAAAAATAGGAAGTGATTAACTTTGTCTTTTCTTTGCTATGCACACTTTATATCATTCAGCAGAAGGTATACTTTTTCTTTTGCCTTTATTTTAAAATATCTGAAAACATTGCTTGTTGATTAACTGACTTTACCTTGTGCTGAGTTTTTTGTTCCCTAACTCCCAACTATTTGGCTTCGGGCTATTTGTGTGTGTCCTTTGATTGTGACCCGGCCTCCTTTCTATTCTTGAATGTGTCTTTCATCAAACATGTATTGGTTGGAACTTGATAAAATAATAAATAAAGAAAGCTAAGATCCAACATCATTTACTGCATTATCAGTAGACAAATGCTGTTTTAGAGTTTTGTTTTGCTTTATCATATGCTTAAATCTCTCAACTTTTACAATTAAATTTATTCACCTATATTATAGACCCACAACTTGCATATAATGCTACAGGGGATATGGATACAAAGGGACAGCTATTTGATAATTGTAAAACAAATTATGGCCTGAGCTACTTATACTGCAGTTCATGCAAAGAATTAAAGCAACACATTTCTAAATTAGTTTTTAATTAAATACAATTTAATTTATGTTCTCATTAAATATTTATGACAGGACTTTATTTTTTATGAACTGGACAGTAGTATGTAATTTATTACAAAAAAGTATTTTAGATCTTGCAAAATGTAGTGCAAGCTTATTCAGAGTTCTAATAAATAAGCTTTGGAGATTCTACAACTTTTGATATTGTATCCTGTAGGCTTTTGCTCAAAGCCACACTGCAAATTTTATTTCAAGGTATCTTCTTTACATTTAGAAAGATAGGGTTACATCTTTAATTCTGAAAAGCACTTGCATGTTAAAAAGAAATAAAGATTTACATAATCACTGGAAAACTTCCCTTATCACTGTAGTAGCTTTTTCTAATTGACAAGAATGTAGTCTTAAATTTGGGAGGTTGCAATTAAAATGGGGCAGTTGCAATTAATTACAAATCTAGAGTAAAAGGTAAAAGATTCCCTCTCTAGTGGTGTTCGATTCTAGGGCCTGGTGCTCATCTCCATTTCTTGGCTGAGGGAGCCAGTGTTATCTGAAGACATTTTCTGTGGACCTGTGGTCAATGTGGCCATATGGCAAAGGTACGCAGAATATTGTTACCTTCCTAAGAAGTGATATCTATTAATATACTCGCATTTGTATGCTTTCAAATTACTAAATAGACAGGAACTGAGGCAGTAACAAGAACTCATCCCATTTTGTGGTACTCAAGTCTCAAACCTGAGCTGCCAGCTTTCCAATTGACAAGTTCAGTGTCTTTAACCACTGAGCCATCTAGAATAAATATAGAGTAATAACTCATTACTCAGATTTATAAATAGTACATCTATTTAAATGTATGTAATATTAAACTTATCTCCTGATGATTAACAGTAGTTAATCATAATTCTCTAGCAAAGAACAAAAATTATTTTTATTGACTTTTTCTGAATTTTTTTTTGATCATTTCAGCTTTCTCACACTCTTGTGAAGTAAAGTAGGAAATAAATCTAAGAATGGTTTCAGGTTGTCTGAAATTATTGTTACAAACTTAAATTGTTCATGCAGAAGCAATTTCTCAAAGATGGAAAATGAATGTCATATTTACAGTTGCATATATCCCATTCCCTTTGGATGCTTTCATGAAATTTCATTTCAAACAATACCAACAGATTATTTGGATAAAAGATACAAAAGATATAAATGTTATGCATTTATAATAATGGAAGATCTGATCCAATATTTATTACATTGCAAATTAGATCAGAAACTTGGAGTTAGATTTATCCTACCTTTGTTAATCCAATTGAATCAGTTTATCACAGAACATATGCTTTCTGTTGAGTGATGTAGATGGAAGTATAACAAAGCAAGTTGTATTGTTTCAGTGTCTTGAAGGAAAATACAAAAACAGATGTTGACAGATAATACTGTTAATATTAGAAGTAATGTATTGAACTGATACAGATTTATATTAATTTTGCCAAAATCTATAGTTGCAAATAAAATGTATTGCTGCTCTATAGTTTATATAGTTGGTGTGCATTTTGCTAACCCATATTTATAAAAAAGAGTTATTGCTACATTTGCTAGTTAGATTGAATGGGGACTTTAGAAGTTTCCGGGTAAATGATGGTTAAATGAAATACTACAATTTTAGAATTGTGTGTATTACAAATAATTCCATTAATCACTCATACAGAATTACATATTTATTGATAATTGCTTTTCTCCAGCACGTCGGTTGGAGAATCCACACATAGATTGACAAATGCCTTTCCACCCAGAGACTGAGTCCTCAATCTTTTACCACACTTTTCTGCCAACTGTCACTGTCTCAGTCTGGCCCGATAGGGACGTGGCAACAGATTGGCTCGAAAAAAATTTGGTTAGAAATGCATTGGATTCTTCAATCGATTGAAAGTGGTGACAGGTTTGGAATCCTAGTGCTGTCAAAGTGCTACCATGGCTTCAATTCGCTCGGCTTTGCTGAAGCAGCAGCCTGTTCATTTAATTCATAGCCTGAACCTTGCAAACTGACAGGAGTCCCTCTCCTGTGAGGAACACCAAGCCACACGCTGCAACTGCATTACAGTTGGCTTTCAGGCTTGCTAATTGTCCCAACCTCACAACTTTTAATGGTTTCAGTAAAATCCATTGGCTGGCTTATATGGGCTCTCCTGGATGCTACCTTCAGCCATTAGCACCTACAGACTGCTCTAATCACCTTCTGACAGCACTACTGAGCCACACATGAATGTGAGTGTGTGTGCAGGCTGCCTCAGTTCGCTGGTCTTGCCGCCACCATTCAGTCCTCCATATTAGCCCCATACCAGATTAGGAGCAACTGCTAGTTATTAGAGCAGAGCATGGTTGCAGTGCTTTGCTGAAGACAGGGCAGTTTTTACTGGGATTGAAAGCTGTCAAAATGGCTGAACAGCCGCTGTCAGGAGACAGCATGGAGGAGCAAGGAGCCTCTACATCAACTCAATTCAAAAAGACTAATGTCAGAAGGCCTAGGTCAGCTAGGATGCAGCTGACAAGATTAAGGCCAAAGCCATTTATTCCAGGAAGTCTTCTAAGGAGGAAGAGAAAGATGCCAGCAGAAGACAGAAAGCTCTGGAGAAACTCCAGTGCTGAAAGAAAAGCAGAGCAGGAAAGGATCTTCTCAGACAGCAACTGCCATTTCCCATCCTCAGCAACTCCAGCAGTCCAATGTTGCAATTCCTATGACTTATGTCATTGGAGGGCGATAGAGAACAGTTGCCTTTTTCTGTAACAGCAGATGAAGATGAGGTAAAACGATTTCCCTTTGCCAGCAACAGAGTTTTTGAACTTCAGTTTAGGGATAAGGGATTTGCTCCAGAGGCAACTTTTATCCCCACTGCAGTGGGGGGCTCCAACCAGTAGACAGGCAGGGATATGGCCTCTCTGAGGAACTTAAGTCTCTCACCTCACAAGCAATTTCACATGGCATGGCCACTACCTTACATATCAGAGGATGTTTGACCTCTGTAACATCTGAGCCTCCCTCCTAGCTGTCCCATCATTATCAGCTCCCAATTGAGATGGGATGCCTGCAAGGGTCCATATCACCTGCTCATTCCTTTAGAAGTAGGACGTCAGTAATGGAGTATGAGGACCAGAGTTTTTTTGGGAAGATGAAGACCTCTCCCCAGACCCCCACCCTTTACTGGACTATTCCATCCAGCGTTATTTAAGTTCTTCCTCCACAAGGCCAGGGCTACGGCCCAGATTGGAATGGCACCCAGTGTGCCTTTGGAATTATTGGATCCCCAGGATTCTCTGAACCTACAATAACACAGGAGGACATTTCCTGCCCAGGCTTTTCCTGAATATGGCTCAAAAACAGTGGAGTCAGCTGGGCATCTTTCCCAACTCAGGCGGGAATTATGAGGTTTTTTAATATGACTCCCATTCTATCAGAATCCCTAGAGATGCCCACAGTGGATGAGCCTCTAGATTCTCTGCTTTCTGACCAAGGCTTATTGAGACACTAACACACATTAGTTCCAAAACCCTTTTTTCTTTATTTCCAGAGCTGTGAATTTTAGTCATTCACAGCCCGTAATGAATCTCAAACAGTTTGTAAATAGTCCGATGGAAGTCTGCCAAAGTCCTTCAGAATAAGTCTGATAAGCATGCACCTTTACTTTCTTGAAATGCTGTCAAAGACTACATTCCCAATTAGTTATACAAGACCAAATGGAGCACAAATTCAACACAGAGCTTCAGGTTTCAAACCGACCAGTACAAACAAAGTTGCTTCCTGCAAAGGTTCTTGTTCCTTTTCTCCTCCTTTATATCTTATGAGAGGGCAAATCATCTCCAAGACTCACTCCTGAGTCCCCCCTTCTCTCATAACTGATCTTGCCTTCTGGCAGCTCTGCGCAGGCATGCACTGGTAACAGGCTTCCCCTGTTACTCTGCCTCGCTGCTGTCAGAATCTGGAGGCTCCAGAGTCAGTACATAATTCCCAGATGATCCTGGCCCCATCTCTATATTGGATGCACAAAACCTTGTCCAAGTCCTCCCCAGACTCCTGGACTGGCCCATGTTCCTCCCTACTGTCCGACTCTGCTGCTAGCCACCTCCTTTGTCAGGACTTCCTTACTTTGGCTATGACAGTTGAAAGTGAGAGTTCCTCTGGAGGAGATCCAAATGCACCAGGACATTAACAAGCTGGTGGCAGCGGCTGAGTTTTTGGCTGATTCATCCTTACATGCGGCCCGGTTATCATCAAGAGCTCTCGCTTCCAACATCACCTTCCCCCACTTGCTATTGCTTCGCCAATGGCAAGTGGATGCGCAAACAGAATGGAGATTAGCTTCCATTCTGTACAGAGGTAACTCCCTCTTTGGGGAAGCTTTGAGCCCCTTCCTTGTACAAAATAAAGAAAAATGCAAGGTTCTGTCCTTGCTTACCAGACAGGCTTGCTTTGCCCTATGGCTATCAGTTTTCCTTTTGTCTGATGGATGCCGGGACCAGCCATAACCAATTTCAAAGCTCTTACCTGCCAAGGTCTGATCAACAACCAGACAGATTGGGGTTTAGGGATAGGTATAGACAATGACTTCAGGCCAAGTGGCCCTTTTGTAGCTCAGGAGGTCACCCCTTTTACTGCCCTAAGTGATTTCCAGGACCCTCCTCTCATTGGTGGACTCCTAGCCCTATTTGCAGATCAATGGGAGATCATCACCAACTTGTGGGTCATAAATACACTGCAATTCGGTCTCGCTCTGGAATTCCTCCCCATGCCTCCCAGACACTTCAGTCCTCTGGATCTTATAGTCATGGCAATTTAACAACTCTTGAACATCCAGGGCATCGAACCAGTCTCAGAAGACTAATGGGGGAACAGATTCTACTCAATCCTATTCATAGTTACGAAGTCCTCGGGGTGATGGAGAGCAGTTTTGGATCTCAAAAGATTGAATGTCTACTTGACATACAAGAGGTTCAAAATGCAGTCTCTGCAGTCAATCTTGGGGGGCATCAAGACCGGTAACCTCCTGATGTCCATCGACCTGATGGAAGCAAACCTCCATATCCCAATCCTTCCCCTCCATCAAAGGTACCTCAGGTTCTGTTACTTGGGCCGCCATTTCCAATACAAGGCTCTGCTATTTGGCCTATCCTCGGCTCTCAGAATCTTCACAAAGGTGCTAGCAGAACTGGTCACGCATCTAAAAGAATTCTGGTGCATGTCCAATGCTACTTGGATGATATGCTCATTCAGTCCACCTCTATCCATTTAGCACAGAAGGATCTGGAGATGACAAGCCATGTTCTTCAGGAACATGGTTTCTCTACCATTTCAAAAGAGTCATCTAGTACAAGAGTCGCCAACCTTTTGGACCTCGGGGACCACCAACCTCATAATTTAAAATCCTATAGACCAGAAACCCTGGGAAAATCCCCCAAAAAAGTCTGCAGGAAAATTTCCCACCCCGTTTTCCTACCAATCAATCATTATTTAGGATTGTAGGATACTGCCTCCAGCTCTGTTCTCAGGGAGACAGACAGCCAGACATAAAGACAGCTTCATACAAGAGAAGCAGCAGAAGTCTTTCCTTCTCTCCCCCAAACTCTACCAGAAACGAGTCTTTGTGAGACTTGTCACACCGGCACAGCCTCTTGGAGCAGGATGCCTTGCAGGGTCCCAAAGACTCATTTCTGGCAGAGTTTGGGGGAGAGAAAGAAAGACTTTTGCTGCTTTCCTTGCGTGCAGTTAAAAGCAGAAGAAAGAAGTGGAAAGAAGCAGCCCAGTGGCCAGGCAAAGTATGTAGGGTGAGTGGAGCAAGTTCCTCCCTCTGCCCTTTCCCCCCTCCCCTCACTATTTTGTGTTCTTTGCAATGCAAGCAACACAAGCCTTGTGTTCCCCTGAGCCTTGTGTTCCTGTGCAGCGTGGATTAATTGCTTTGGGGTTGCTTTGGAGGTGACATTTCTCTGCAGACCACCAAAATTTTCTCATGGACCACCAGTGGTCCCCAGCCCACTGGTTGGCAATCACTGATCTAGTACCAACTATTCACCTGCTTTATCTAGGTGCAGTTACAGACACCAGGTTATGTGAGGTCTAACTTTCCCCGGAATGACAGGACAGCATCAATGGGGATGGGGAGCCCATCTCCAGTCCCAGCTGGCACAAGGACAATGGTTTCAGGTAGATTTGAAAAACAATATAAACTGGCTGGAGCTCCAAACAATCTACCTCACTCTTCAGCACTTCCGGGCCACCGTAAAGGGAAAGCACATACTGATTATGATGAACAACATGGCTGCAAAGGCACAAATCAACTGCCAAAGGGAAACCTACTCCATGTCCCTCATGCATGAGATGGACCAACTGTGTGTCTGGGCAGCACCTCACCTGATTTCTGTCAAGGCAGAGCACATCTTGGGGGCAACAAATACACAGGTGGACTATCTAAGCAGGACCACGGTGGACCACTCCGAGTGGTGGCTACATCCAGGTCTCTTTCAGGAAATGTGCAAGAGATTTGGCCACCCGGTCCTGAACTTGTTCGCCATTCCAGCAAAATCACAACTGCTCATATATTTCATGAGATTTGTAACAGTAGAGGGAATCAATGCCTTCCACAGCCCTTGGCCCAGGGGCCTATTATATACATTCCCTCCTCTTTCCCTCATACTGGGGGTGATCAGGAAACTTCTGTTGGAAAAGGCATAGATTTTACTCATCGCTCCCATTGGCCCAGACAACCATGGTATGCAGATCTGGTCAGCCTATCGATATCCTGTCCTTGGAGGATTCCACAGGACAGGGTCTCTCTCAACCAAAGGGTCTTAGTGCACCCAGAGCCTCTATGGCTCCAGCTGACCACTTGGCACTTGAAGAAATCCTGAAGAAAGACTATTTTTCAAGGAAGGTGATACAAACAAACCAGGCTTCCAGAAGACCTTCCACCAATAGAATTGAAAACTCTACCTTGTAAGTGTTCTGCAGATGGTGTACTAGGAAGCGTCTAGATCCCATGGCAGTCTATATTCCACAGATCCTGGACTTTTTGCAGGAGGGTCTGGACAAGGGGTTAGTCCTTAGCACTATTTGCAGACTGGTGGTGGCATTGTCCATGCTTCTGACTTACGGGAACTTGGAATCCCTCACCCACCATCCAGTGGTGCATATTTTCATCAGAGGTGCAGTTAATTTAAAACTGCCTGTAGTACACAGGTACGCCACCTGGGATCTGTCCAAGGTACTACAAGCCCTCACTTCAGCACCCTTCGAGCCAAGACCTACGAGATGCAGGCTCTCCCGCTACCCAGAATAACTGCCCATTTTACAAGAAGTGTGTTGATTACAGCCGCATGGGTGACGCAGGCCTCAATTGAGGAGATCTGCAGGGCCACCCCATCTCCTTTTGTGCATCACTACATGCTGGACACTTTTGCCTCGGCTGAAGCTGCCTTTGGCAGGAGAGTGTTCCACCAAGTGCATGTCAATAGGGAGACTCAGGACCAGACTGATTCCCGCCCTTAGGGACAGCCAGGGCTTTGGTATGTTCCATGTGTGGTTTCTCCAATAGATGTCTGGAGAAGGGGCATTGTTTTATCTGAACACCCTTTCTCAGCAGATCGATGGAGAATCCACTCCCACCCTGGTGACTGTCTGGTCCCATGTTCAGGAGATACAGAGCCAATACTACTGAAGAGTCCCATCAGATGACTGCACCTTCATCATAAACTGGGACAGTGACAGTTGGCAGAGAGGCATGGCAAAAGATTGAGGACTCAGTCTCTGGGCAGAAAGTCATGTGTCAACCTATGTGTGGATTCTCCATTGATCTGCTGAGAAAGGATGTTCAGGTAAGACAACGCCCTTTACTTATTCAAGTAAATGATATAGGTACTGTAGGAACAGGTTACAGAATAGATAGTACATCTGTGATTCGGTAGGTCTGTCTGAAATTGCCTCAGACTTTATTTCGATTATTATACAGAAACTGAAGTAGAGGTCATCTTATATCTGAGAGATTTGCCGCTTGAAGCTTTTCTAGGCAATGCCTCTAGCTATCTTGAACTGTTTGCCTCACAGCTAATCATTATCGAAATTACAGCATTAAATTTTTTCTTCTCCTTGGAAACTGGGTAGCTCTAGTATGGCTTAAGTGTCTGTAGAATGGAGTTGTTTTATAAGGTAGTTGATTGATCTAGAAATCACTATGCAGACATGGAAGGGGATAAAATACTTTAAATAAACAATAACCCTCCTGAAAGATATTGATTCTCAATACAGTCCCATTACTAATATAATATGTTGAGGTGGAAATCAGGAAACAAATGTGTCAACATTCATATAAAATCATTTGTTGCATTTTTAAAATTATCTCATTATTAAATTATTCCTTTGTTGTGACTTCATTGCACATTTCACTCATTTATTTGTTTCTCTGTAAGATTCATGTCAACCTAATCTGCCTTGCTAAAGAAATTGCCAAATTTGTTGTATAGTGTTTGCAATTAGTCCCAAACGTATCCTCTAAAGAGATGAGATACTCAGTCTATAACATACTGAAATTAAATAGGATTACTATGAACAGGGAAATAACAATGAAACAATAGAAAACCAACATTCCTATATATAATAGTCTTATATTATATGTAATAATAAGTGTGTATTCTTGCATATTACATAAATCATATTACAACAATTATTAATTATTAATAATTATATACTTCTACTTAAAAAGACTCAATGAATGATTATTATAGTAATGGTCAAAATTGTGGAAATCTTCTGGGAAAAGTGTGTTTTTGAGGTTTGATGGCTAATAACACCACTTTTTTTGGAGTAGTACCATACAATTATATATCAGTGGAAAGATAATTCAATCAAGAATGTAATGCAACAAAGTTTGTTCAATTATTTGTATACTATGAAAAGATATAGCCAAATAACTAGAAAAAGAAGACACAGCTTACTTAGGTTAATATCATGTAGCTTTCCTTTATCTGATTGTAGCCAATGAGCATGAGTGTTTAAAGAACCAATCAGGTGTCATCTTGTTTTAGCAGTGAGCAAATCAGATCACAGTAGGATTCAGAGGGGGACATTTGTCAGTGTGTTATGTGATTGCTATCAAGTTGGCTGGGTTTTTTGTGTGTTTTCTTTCATTTAGTAAGCTTGTAAAACATAATAAAATGAAAGTAAAGGTGCGAAGAGTTGACTGGTCACCCAGAAAATGATGTAAAATAGTATTATTAAATGAACAAGGCTGCAGTTATAAACAAATTAGAAGAAAAATTGGAGGAAACTTAATCAACCATGGCATTTCTAAGTTTTTGAAGAGGTATAAGGAGACTCAATCATTACAAAACTATACTAGTAAAGGCAGAAAAAGGTGCACAACAGCAAGTAATGATAAAAGAATTAAGAGTCTGTGCCTACGTGATAGAAGAAAATAATCTGGGTGTATACAAAATGAAATGGCGCAATGCAATGTGAAATTGAGTGCAAGGACTGTTCAGCGCAGATTGTAGGAATTTGGCATAAAATCTAGAATTCCATGAAAAAAGCCACTTTTTTCTCTTAAAGTTTGAAAAGACTAAACTGGGCTAAAACCCATGTTACCTGGACAGAAGAAAAATGGGACAGTGTTATTTGGAGTGATGAGACCAAGATCTCCCTGTTTGGTAGTAACGGCATAAAATACACAAGGAGATACTGCAACTTCCGGTTGCAAGGCTTTGGCGGTGACAGGAATCCGCGATCGTGCATGGTTCCTGCTGCGCTCGCTGCCGAGGTATCAAATCCAGCTGGATTTGGAGGCTATGGTTACCCTGTAGAGGTAACCGAAGATAGAGGAGATCTGGGCAGCGGTCTGGGGGAATCACAATCCCCCTCCTCAGCCGGTTTAACTCCCTTTTCCCAAGGCGGTGGAGCGACGGTCAGTAATAGGCACCACAAAGAAGCCTTCAGTCGGATAAGATTGGGCAGGAGGAAGTTTGAAGAAGTGAAAGTTTTTGGCTGAACCAGGACAATAACTTACATCTTTATTCTGGAGGTTCAACTTTTCAAAGGATACATTGTTTCCTAACAAGATCGTTAAAAACGGCGGAGAAAAGTCAAAGGGAAAGTTTTTTTTCTTCTCACTCTCCTTCCCTACGGAGATAGCAGATGGAAATCGGAAAAACCTGCTTTGGCATAGAAGATAATTAAATCTGAATTAAAGCCCAGGGGATATTAAGATTTCTGAACATTGGAACTAAAAACCAATTTATTTAATTTTTTTTGCTATAAGTGGGAAGGGAGAGGTAAAGAATATATATTAAGAATTTGTTGGAGGAGATGGCTTGGAACTTTTAAGATCAGAGATAATGGCAATAAGACTTTTAAAAATTACTTTGGAACTGTGTAATTAAATTTCACCCCAGGAAAAGATAGTACAAAAAGAAGAAAGTGTTAAATAAAACAGTTTGTGCTGATTTGGATTGCTTTGTGAGTCTGGGACTCTTGGAAACTATTTTTTGAAAGACTAAAAACATTTGGGTTGTTTTTTAAAAAAAATAAATCTTACAATGGCATTATCTGTTGAAGAATTGAAAATAGAATATAAAAAGTTAAAAGAAGAGGAACAAGAAGGCAAGGGTTCTTCTGGGTCTGATTTTTACTTCTTAGAAATGGCAATTTCTACCTACGTGGAATTACAACAGCAAGAAAGCTAAGATGAAGAAAAAGAAGCCATCTTTAATGGACAAATAATTTTAGTTGAGGAAGAAAAGGGAAAGGGAAAGAAAATGGAGAATCCAAGATTTAAAAAAACAACCAAGAAAGGGAAAAATAAGGTGAAAAATTGATACAATGTCAGGAAGCAACAGAAAAGAGGAATACATCAGAGAGGGGAGACCAAGAGGGTGGAGAATGAGAGATGGGGGGGCAAAAAGACTAGACTGGATAAGAGAGGAAGGGAAAAAGGGAAGAGAAGTTATAAAGACTTAAAACAAGAATTTAAAAAACAGGGTTTTTTTAGAGACAAAGGGTAAAATGTAATTAAAGAAGAGATTCTGCCAAAGTGCACAGGATTGTATTGTAGTATTTGTATTTGAAATGGAGTTAGAAAATTGGAATATTATATGAGTTAACAATATATTAAAGGGAATGTGTAAAATGTCTAATAGAGTATAATTAGTTATGGAACATTGTTTGTACAATACTATAAGCTTACTGTTTTTTTCTCTTTTTTATTACTTTAAAATGTACTATGTAGAATGAACTAAGCAGAATCAGTATGGAAATTATATTTTATTTTAAGTGTTAAATCTAGGGGAAAGATAAAAAGTCGTCATACTTCAACCAGTGATTAAGAGAAATTTAGCAGTAAAAAGAAAAGAAAAAAATAGATAATTGAAAAAGAACAGACAAAAGATACAAGTAAAATGATTTAAATTGAGATGAAATAAATAAAATAGAATTAAGAGAAAGAAAAGAGGGGAGAAAACATATAGAAAATGTAGAATGATAAATGAGATATGAAATAGTATATAAGGTGAGCATGAATTTGATTTATGTCTGTATAAAAAGATGCTAACCTGGGATTAAGCCCCTTTCCAAAAAGAAGTTTTATGTTTTTATGTTTTGTGTTTTGTTTGTTAAGTTAGCTTATTGAGAATTAATAAAATTTTGGAAGAACGTTAGAAGAGAACAATGAAATTGTAAACAAGACAGATGAAAGTATAAGTACAATAAATAAAGAGATATAGAAATTTAGGTAAAAGAAATTTAATTGAATAAAGAGAGAAATAGTGAGAAGTTGGAAAAAGAATAAATAAGATATGCATATGTGATAATCTGGAATTATGTTGTACTCAAATAAGATGTTTTATTTGTTTTGTTAAAATTTAATAAGCAGTTTTTAGAAAAGAGATTTTATGTTATAAGGTTTTATGTTTTGTTTGTTTGTGTATTGTCTTTAAAAACTAATAAAATTGTTTAAAAAAAAATACATAAGGAGATACTTTTCCACAAATCCACAAATTCATGGAGACAACACCATATACATTCCAGGATTTCAGACATTTAGATCAGACAGAATTGAAGAGACATCAGGTAAAATGAAGGGTGGAGGATTATGCTTATACATCAACAACAGCTGGTCTCAGGATATAACTATAATATCTAAGTTTTAGAGTCTTTACACATCAACTGCAAACCATTTTATTCTCCACATGAGTTCTCCTTAATTCTCCTAATATCTGGGTAACGTCCTCCACAAGCCCATGTAAACAAGGCATTACATACTCTTGCTGATCAAATTATGGAGGCTGAAGCCAACCACCCAGGCTCCCTTTCCATTATTTTAGGAGATTTCAATTAAGCAAATTTAAGGAAAGAGCTCCCAAAATATTTCCAGCATGTAAATTGTCCCACCAGAGGCAAAAATACTTTAGACCACTGCTACACAACAGTAAAAGATGCTTATAGGTCTTTAGCATGAGCAGCTGTGGGACACTCTGACCACTGCATGACTCATCTTGTACCTGCCTACAGACAAAGACTTAAAACCATTAAATCAACAATTAAATCAGTGAAGACTTGGTTGGATGAAGAAAAGCTGATACTCCAGGCCTCCCTTGATTGTTCTGATTGAAATGTTTTTGAAGATGCCTCTGCATACCTAGATGAGCTCACAGGTACTGTAACATCATATGTTAGCTTCTGCGAAGACTTATGTGTACCAACAAGGAACCTGCAAATATATAGTAATAATAAACTTTGGTCCACAGCTAAACTTAAGCAGCTACATTGTTCCAAAGAGGGAGCCTACAGAAAAGGTGACAGAATGCTATAAAACCAGGCCAGAAATATATTAACAAGAGAGATCAGAGCAGCAAAAAGAAGCTACTCTGAAAAGTTAAAGAATCAGTTCTCAACAATTGAACCAGCAAACATATGGAAAACTCTTTAAAACATCACTAGCTTCAGCAAACCTGCTTCCTAGGCAGGAGAAAATCAACAACTAGCAGATGACCTGAAGGTGTTTTACTGCAGGTTTGAAAAGAAACTACAGCCACCTATCTCCACAACCCACATCTCAAACACACCAACAACAGCCAAGCCTCCTACAACTGGCCCCAATCTATTGGGCTCACAACCTCTGGTGATCACAGAAAAAGAAGTGCAAGATCTATTACACAGACAAAAGCCAGGAAAAGCACCGGGGCCAGACAAGATAACTCCTTCTTACTTAAAAATCTATACTGACCAATTGGCCCCCATCTTCACCCGAATCTTCAACAGATTACTAGAGATGTACTATGTTCTTTCCTGCTTCAAATATTCTACCATCATCCCAGTGCCAAAGAAGCCCTCCATCAAGGAACTGAAGGACTACAGACCAGTTGCTCTAACATCGGTAGTTATGAAAATCTTTGAAGGGCTTGTGCTGTCCCACTTGAAAACCATCACGGATCCGCTGTTAGATCCCATGCAGTTTGCATACTGAGCAAATAGATGACAGATGATTATAATATGATTATTATTAACATGGCTCTGCATTATATCCTACAACACCTTGAATCTCCAAATACCTACGCAGGGGTCCTCTTTGTAGACTTCAGTTCAGCATTCAATACCATCATTCCAGATACCAAAGTGCAAAAGTGCACTGAACAATTTGATAGTTGATGAACAGTCAGGAATGGCATTCTCCTGATTAGTTTTTCCGGGTACACATTGCATTAATTGCATTAGGCAAAAGAAAAGATTTTTAATGAACCTATTTTCTGATTACTTATATATCTATTAGTTCAATGAATTTTCAAGTTATGATGGCATTGAATGAATGGGACTTATAACAGGTCCTCATAATTCCAGCCATAGTTCCCACAAGCAAAATAAGTGGAAAATTCAGAAGTCATGGGCATATAAGGTCCTTTCTTAACAACTGGCATGATCATTGCTAAACAATGGTAATTAGGACTACCAGAATTGCTTTTGTTAAGCAATATGGTTACACTTCATGATCACATTGCTTAGCAATACAAATTATATTTCCAATTGTCATCATAACCCAAGACTGACTGTTAACTCATAAAACATTTTGTATACACATTTTATAGTTGTCAACAAAAAGAAGGGGGGAGTTTCAAAGAGCTGACAATTCATCCTCTCTTTCGCGAGGATTGCCAAACCCATGACAAACCTCCTAAAGAAATGAAACCCCACCCAGGGCAACCCATATAGTGGGACCTAACCTGCCAAAAAGCATTTGAAACACTGAAAGAACTGTTTGCAAAAGAATCAGTACTGATGCATCCTGACCCTAAACAAACCTTCGTCATTCAAGCAGATGCCAGTCACATGGCAGTGGGAGCAGTATTACTCCAAAGAAACAACCAAGGAAGCCTACAGCCCTGTGCCTACACCTCCCGCAAGCTCACGGACACAGAGAGACTATGGGCTGCATGGGAAAAAGAGGCTTTCACAGTGAGATGGGCACTGCAAACCTGGCACCACCTGATGGAAGTGAGGGCCGACCATAAAAACCTGGAAGGCCTTAGGACCCCGCAAAAACTACCACCCAAACAAATCCGATGGGCTCAATACTTCAGTTGATTCAACTTCTGGTAAAATACATCCCGGGGGGGGGGAGGGGGGACTTCTGGCTGACGCCCTCTCTCGCATGCCCCAGTACAAATGTGAAATGGAGGAGGTCATAAACACCATCATCCCCCCCTACCCAAATAGCTATCCAACTAACCACCAGACAGCAATGCCATGATCGGCAAGACCAACTGCAGATGATCTAACTACGAAACTCAAAATCAAACTGCTAGCAGATCCCTGGTTCCGGGACAATCAACACACCTTGACAAAAAGAGATAACCTGGCATGGAAGGGGACAAATCTCTACATTCCAGAAATCCGATGCACCCTAGTTCTTCAGAGGAGCCATGACACTAAACCGGCAGGCCACTGTGGGTTCTTGAAGACTTTACACTTGGCTTGGAGGCAGTTTTGGTGGTCTGGCATAAAGAAGTGGAGAGTTATTGAAAATTTGCACTATCTAATCCATGATGAAAAATGACCAGGAAACCCCCACCCCCAGACTGCTACAAATGGTAGCAGAGCCAATGAGGCCATGGGAGGAGATTGCAATGGACTTCTTAGTGGAGTTGCCGAAAAGTGGGGGAAACACGATGATCTGGACTGTAATAGACTTATTTTCCAAACAGGTGCATTTCATACCTTGCAGTGGACTACCCTCAACCCGCCAGTTAGCCAAGCTGTTCCTGAAGCACATCTACTGCCTGCAGGGAGTACCACGGAGAATTATCTCAGACAGAGGGGTCCAATTCATGGCCAAATTTTTGAAGGAGTTCCTGCAGTCTATTGGATCATCACAGTGTCTTAGCTCAGCCTTTCATCCAAGCACCAATTGGGGGAGGGCAGAGAGATTGGATGCCAAGATAGAGCAGTATCTGAGGTGCTGTGTGAATTATCAGCAGTCCAGTTGGGCTCATGACCAGACCTCTTGTCTTTTGTGGAGGTTGCATACAATCATGCTGTTCACAGTAGCATGGGATTAACCCCTTTCAAGGTAGTAAGTGGCAATGGACTTCATCCCAATGCCTGAGTATCTAAGGGATCTTCCCCTCTTGAGTTAGCCTGACCAATTGGATGTCAACGCTGAAAGTAACTTGGGAGAATGTCAAAAAAGCACTGGCAAAAGTGGCACAGACCTATAAGAGACAGGCAGAGAAACACCAAGCCCCGCAATGGCCATTCCAGTTGGGGGAGAAGACTGCTGAGCGAGAAATTGAGGCCAAAGTTCATGGAACCATTCCTCATAGTAAAGATCACCAACCCAGTCATGGTGCAGTTGAAGTTGCCCTGATTGTTAGGGAAAATACATGCGGTATTCCACAGTAGCCTATTAAAACCCGTGGTTAGATCAACACTGAGGCCCCTACCTTATGAGCCCCCAGATCCCGTGGTCATAGGAGGCCAAACCCATTATGAGGTGCAGAGAATCCTTGATTCGAGGTGGCACAGGAGACAATTCCAATATTTAATCAAGTGGAAAGGCTACTCCTTATCAGAGGCATTATGGGTAAAGAATAGGAAAGTCCAAGCCGATTGCCTTGTTGCAAGGTTCCATGCAGAAAATCCAACCAAGCCTGGGGGTGGTTTCATGAGCATAAGCTTCCATATCTGCAATCAATTTGTTTTTGTGTGTGTTGCACAGGTCATCTTCAAGAAGTGAGGGGGGCAAAATGTCAACTCATAAAAATTTTGTATACATGTTTTATAGTTGTCAACAGAAAGAAGGGGGAGTTTCAAAGAGCAGGTAGCAGTGTGGAATCGAAAGTACATTCCATTCATATTTTCTTCAGAGACTGATTAGATGACTGAAGCTTCTGCTGCACAAAAATCTAATTGGAGAGCCTGATTGATGACTCTTGGCTATGGATGTGTTTCGTTGGATGATACATCCAGAGGGGTGGGGGTTGGGAAAGCATGATCAAGGGTGCAGTGAATTACGTATCTCAGAGTTAGCTGCGCCCATGCTAATGCTGGAATGGTAACTTCTAATAAATCCTTTAGTTTTGGGAGTGTGGCTCGAGGCTCATGATTTAATTGGAGTAACTGCCAGAATCCCGACACTGACTATTCTTCACTGAAAAATGGATAAATATGTAGAAACTATCAGGAATACACATATATTAAAGGAACACCCACAAGCAATAATATTAACATAAATTTGAAATATTCAGCTTCTGAAATTTTAATTATTCTTTTCTTTTTTAAAAAAATGTGACTTGTTCAAGCCTACAAGGGGTCCCAGCTGTATTCATGCAGATGATCAATCAGGTGTTACATGAACATTTATACAGGAGGGTTCTGGTTTACCTTGATGACATCCTTATCTACACGGAAACTCTGGATGAACATGTGAAACTGGTGCGGTCGGTTCTACAGAAACTGTGTGCTTCTAAGTTGTATGCTAAACTGTCCAAGTGTGAATTCCATCAAGAGAAAATTGACTATTTGGGGTATCGCATTTCATCTGAGGGCATAGAAATGGATCCAGAGAAGGTGAGTGCCGTATTGGAATGGTCTCCCCCACATACCAGAAAACAACTTCAGAGCTTCTTGGGATTTGCAAATTTTTACCGGCAATTTATCCTGGCTTTTGCTAAGGTAGCAACGCCCATCACAAATCTCTTAAAAACTAAAGGAGAGTTGAAGCCAAGGCCTACCAAGCCTTTGGAGTGGTCCATGGAGTGCCAAGCAGCTTTTGAAAAACTAAAACGACTGTTTGCTGCAGAACCAGTGCTAAAGCATCTGGACATGTGATCCAAGCCAATGCGAGTGATGTGGCTATTGGAGCAGTGTTACTTCAAATCAATGAGAAAGGGACCTTACAGCCTTGTGTGTATACCTCCCATAAACTATCTGAAACTGAGAAAAGGAGGGCCGTCTGGGAAAAAGAAGATTTTGCAGTTCATTGGGCCTTACTGACCTGGAGACATTTCCTGGAAGGAGCAAAACATCCATTTGAGGTATGGACTGATCATAAAAATTTGGAGGCCTTAAAAACACCTCGGAAGCTGTCCTCTAAAAAAATTCACTGAGCCCAGTATTTCAAGCGGTTCAATTTCTCACTGAAGTACATTCCAGGGGGGAAGAACTTCATGGTAGATGCTCTCTCTAGACTACCTCAATATAATAGTATTCGCCAGGAAGTGATAAGCCCAATTGTTTCAACCAAACATCTAGCCACCCCTGTGATCACCAGAGCCCAAAAGAAGAAACAAGAAATGGATTTATCGAATGACTTAACTGCACAACTAAAAGAAACTCTAAAACTTGATGATTGGTTCCTGACTCATTTGAATGACTATACGGTTAGAGATGGTTTGGTGTGGGTGGGGAACAAGTTGTATGTGCCACAGGCACTGAGGGGCCAAATACTACAACAAGCTCATGATTCTAAAGCAGCTTGTCACTTTGGATTTGTGAAAACTTTACACCTGGTTAAGAGGCAATTCTGGTGGCCTACTTTGAAGAAAGACATTGAAGCTTATGTAGCTAGCTGTCCAATTTGTGCTTCGGCAAAGAGACCTCCTGGTATGCCAGCAGGGTTGTTACAAAATGTAGCTAGACCAACAGCCCCCTGGAAGGAAATCTCCATGGACTTTATAGTAGAACTACCCGAAAGCAGTGGAAACACAGTTATTTGGATGGTAAGCGATTTGTTTTCCAAACAAGTCCATTGCATACCTTGTTCCAAGATTCCATCCTCAAAGACGTTGGCTAAACTGTTTATTTCACATATCTATAGGTTACATGGCATTCCGGAACGCATAATCTCTGACAGAGGGGTCCAATTTACCTCAAATTTTTGGAAAGAGTTCCTGAAGTTGATAGGCTCCGCCCAGGGCTTAAGATCCGCCCACCACCCCCAAACCAATGGGGCCTTTGAGAGGACTAATGCAGTGTTAGAACAGTATCTTAGATGTTATATCAATTATCAACAAGATAACTGGTCCGACCTACTGCCATTTGCTGAAGTGGCATATAACAACTCCATACATAGTAGTGCTGGATTTACTCCATTTAAAGTAGCTTCAGGACAAGATTTTGTACCCATACCTGAACTTCCTCATGGAAGACCTAACATCCAGTCATTGGATGAATGGATAACTCAACTCCAACTTAACTGACCAGTAACACGTAAAGCATTAGATGAGGCTCATCAAGCTCATAAGAAGTTTGCAGACAAGAAAAGATCTCCACAGAAATTATATAAAGTAGGTGACAAAGTTTTCCTGTCCACCAGATACTTGCAAACCACTCAAAAATCGAAGAAGCTTGGTCCTAGATATGTTGGTCCTTTCATGATTGAACGGATTATAAACCCTGTAACAGTCCAGGCTGAACTTACCGAAAACTCTTCAACGAATTCACCCGGTTTTCCATTTTAGTTTGTTAAAACCTGAACATACTTCTGATTTGAGACCCATCCAGGCTGACCCTCCCATATCAATACTGATTGAGGGTGAACAACATTTTGAAGTTAAAGAAATTTTGGATTCTCGTAAATGGAGGGGTCGGCTCCAGTATCTTGTAGCCTGGAAACATTTCCCTTCTTCACAAGCAGAGTGGGTTAATGAAAACGACGTTAAAGCCCCTAAATCGATCAAAGCATTTCGTACCAAGTATCCTGATAAGCCCTAGGAGTGTATTCATTTGTAATTGTCTAATGATTAATTATTGTCTTTATATTTTTTTTCTCTCTCTTTTAGGATTGACGGATTTCTTTTTCTTGGAGGGCTGAATGTCAGCCTTCAAGATTTTCTATTATCGCTTTGCATCTTTCGGCTGTCATAAGAAATGGGGGGAGGAGGAGGGGATGAGCTGGGAAGTGTGCTGGAGGTGTTACATTTTTCTGTTGTATAAATGAGGAGGGGGAGCATACATCAGAGTTAGGTTTCTATTTCTCGCTTAGCTTTCTCTGCGCAACTGCAACCCGTTATCAAAATATGCCAAGGTCAACGGACAGAGGCCTCATCATCACTTGAAGATGCCCACATGATCATATTCACAATTTCTAATTGGAAGTTTCATCTGAACTATTGGGGGTGGGAACATTTCTATCACTTTGTATATGTCATTTACGTGCCTAATTTCTCAGATTCAGAATTCTTTGGTTGCTACCACTTTTCAGTAAAAGATATCTTTTCTCTAACTAAAAGAGTCTAAGTATTTCTTTCTTGGATTTTGAATGGAGCACCACCTGACAGGAACAATGGTATTGAATGCATAAAGGACCCTTGCATAGGTATTTGGAGATTCAAGTTGTTGTAGGATGTAATGCAGAACTACCAGACATGAATCACCAGACATGAATCACGACAAGATGAACTTTATTATAAGGCTATTTTAAGATAATCTTGCAAGTCTGAAGGATCCCTACTTTATCCAGTATGGGAAGCCTTTCTTAGGAAAGTTTCTAAGTTCTGATCCCTAAGCAGTTACAGGTTCCAGCCTCTTTTGTGTGATTGTTTCCTAGGCAGCAGCATCTTTTATTTTTTCTGAAGATGATCTGTACATTCTTTTTCAGAGAAATCCTCTTCCTAACTCCTACTATGAAAGTGATGCAGGGCTTGGTACTGTCTCTTCTACTATTTAACATCTGCATAAATTGCTGGGTGAGATCATACATCACCATGGGGTCAGGTATCATCAGTAAGCTGATGATACGTAGTTGTATATTTCTACCTGTGGTAAACTAAGTATTGCTGCTGATGTTCTCTCTCGGTGCCTGCAGAGTACAGGGAGCCTGGATGGGGAAGAATAGATTTCAAAACCCTGATAAGACAGAGTGCCTTTAGGTTTGGAGGCCTTTTGTACCTGGAGATTCACCATCTGTTGTTAGAAGTGGTTGCATTGCCCCAAACAGACTCTGCATGTAATATGTATTCTTCTAGATACATGAATTCTGTTCAGATGACAATTATGGCTAGTGGGCCCTTTCCACTGCTTCATATTATGCCTACTACTCAGTCAGGAAGCTCTTGCCTCAAATAATCAGATGCCCTAGTCACTTCCAGAATGGGAAAGTAACAGGGACTATAGGGAAGTGTGTCTAAATCTTCAACTAGTGCAAAATTCAAAAGTATAGTAAGTTAACCTTAAGCTCCATGAATTGCACATTTTGCACCTCACTTCGTGTGATGTGTTGATTGCCAGTTTGCTACGGGGCTTATGGTGCCAGGATTTTGAAGGGATTTTCTCTCCCCATTTCTATCTATCTGACATTGTTCTCCAAATAATCCAGTCTCTCTGTTGGAAAGATGGGCAGCATATAAATGCAAATAAAGACGGGTTAAAAATATACATGATCAAAGCAATTGAGAGATATTCCAAGAGGAAATAAATATCTCAATCTGTGCATGCATAAATAAATAAATATTTATTTCTTTATTAAAATGTGAGTTATATAAAAATAAGGAGAGAGACTAAACTCTCCCTACTCTTCCTACACAAGCTCTTACAGTTCCTTTATCAAGCTCTAAAATTGGAGATCAGCATTTGTATAAATAAAGTGTAGACAGGGCAAAAGAGAGGAGAAAATGTGGCTGAATTGGGAGTCAATTTATGTTCCTTAAGTAACCAGCACTAACGTGAAGAAGTTACTAGGTTTATGTGCATGTGTGTCCTTTATTCTTTTTGGGATTCAGTGTACTTAAAGTATTGCAGTCTGGGTGAAATATATGATGAAGCTATAAAAACTGGATAATCTCCCAATCAAAAAGAGGAAATTGTATTTTTTTCTACTTCATTCTATTTCCTGAATCAAAAATTTTCTGTGTACTATTGTAAAGTCATTTAGGAAAAAAATGTGTTGGGGGTAGATAGGACCATAATATAAAACATATAAGGCTTTAACAGTTTTGGCAGTAAGTTATCATCATTAGTTTCTGTGTGATAAGATACCTTTCTTGTTCAAATCATATAAAATAATATGATTATTTTGTAAAGCATTCCAGTTCCTATGTTTTAAAATAATTGCATATGATGTATATGTATGTACAATTTTTTCTCTATAGAAGCTATAAGGAAAGTTCATTGCATGATATTATTGCCTATGGGTATTGATATTCATGTCATATTCAGTCTAGATAGAAAGAAGTAATGAGAATAATAATTCAGTTTTGTAAATACAGTTTTTTATGCTTATATCAACACGTATATAAATGTTGTATATCTTATATCTCTTCTTTCTGTATTAAAAATGTGTGTATGTGTGTGTGTGTGTGTCTGTGATTAATATATATTCACTCATAAAGAAAAAAAGTGCGACTCTCTTTTCTGACTACATATATTTTATCTACTATTTGAAAACGGACTAGGTCTTGCATGCTCAAAAACTGGAATGTTTTTTTACTTTTGTGCTTGTTAATTAAAAAATATACAGTAAACTCGATCATGTTTTTTCCACTGCTCTGCTTAGCATATCCATCTATGTTTATTTCCATTTTCAAAATTTAGTTAAAGGAAAGGGCTTTAAGAAGCAGACCGTAAGTATATAAGAAATACAGGAAATAGGGAGAGTCATCCGAAACACCTCTGAGTATAATCTGCTATTATATGGTAGTCCTTGGTTTACTAAGGATCTTCAAGATATGAATCATGAATTAAGCAAATTATTTGGATTCTTCTGATTGGCTTTCACATCAGGGTATAGGACACAATGGTCAGTCTTGAGATGATCTCTTTTGGGAGATGGCAGAAGGGAATGTGGCCCTTCAATTCCAATAAGACCTCACACTGAGGGGCTATTGTTACACCCAGATCCAATAAACTATTTAAGAAATATGGGTATATAATGAATACTAATAAAAATAAAACAAAATTTAAAAAACAAAAACAATATTGTAGTATCTCAATGGTTTCTTAATTGATATATGCAAAAAATATGAATAATGTATTAAATAGATAGTACAATAAAAATCACTGATATTAGATATAAATTACTTTGGTTTTAGAATTGCCATAAGTGATAAAAGTGCATGAAGTAATGAAAAGAGGAAATAAAACACTAGGGAGAAGATTTTCAGGAGCAGCTGTCACATCCTGTGTTCTCTCAAGGAAACCATGCTTGTAAAAATTATGCCAACATGTCATACTCAGGTGTTGATGCAGAGAGGAATGAATTTATGCACAGAATACTTTCAACAGGTTTTTATTTCATTGTTGTGCATGTGCATTTTAGTTGTTATGGGAGGCATTGTGAATAACAAAGCTTTGCTTAAAATACGGATCGTGCTGCATACAAAGGAGAAAGTGTCTAAAGAAGGATTGACAGGGTAAGGACTTACTGTGTCATTCTGTCACTGATAAGATGGAAAATATCTATTTCTGGAGTTGAACTTCCCAGTGACCAGCAAAATGCCATTTAAAGTGTAGTAGATAATGTACAGCAAGATCTATAACAGGAAAGCTTAAAGATGCTTACTTCCCTCAAATAAAGTTACATTACATTTAACACATTGTGTTGATTTCAATGAAAGCAGAAGTAGCAATATTTAAATAAATACCAAACCAAACTGAATATTTTTTCATATACTGAGAAGAGGAAAAGATAAATATTCACAGAACATCTCAATGCTACCCACACATGTAATATTATATTATTGGTCACTTTTTCTTAAATAGATGTGGGGTTTTAATTATTGAAGCAGTGCAGTAATAAGGAAAAGTAAAAATAAAGTTAAAGTACGGAAAGTAAAAAGGTTTTTTTATATAGAGAAAAAATGAGAGAGTACTTGGTGATGTTAATTAACACAGATATCATTTTCAGAAGTTTTTGTACACATAATATTTAAAATAATTAAAAAGGTATGAGTGCAATATCCATACATAAGTAATACGCTTAAATGCTGTGTGTATGTGTGTGTGTGTTTATTCCAAGCCATCTTTTTTCATGAATAGTTGCTTCAGGGAATACCAGAGACTCTTACATAGAAAACTAATTTGTTATCATTCAGTATTCAGGTTGCTGACTGATTCTTAAGGGGACGTTTTCAAACTTTCCTGGAGTGGCCAGGAATTGGCTATAATAATTGCAAACAATGTATGATTTATTACTTAACTATAGGCTATCTTTACCAGAAGAGGAAAGAACAATCCTCCATGAGTTGTAGAATTCAAATTAGAAAAAGGATCCCAATTTATCCAGTTGGGATTTAGCTAATATGCAAAGCATTTGTAGATTATTTATTTCAGTCATACATGAAATTATTGAGCAAATTGCAAATTTTATAATTTTGATGTTTTATTTCTTATTGTTTTATGGGTTTTGAAATCAATTTTGACAATACTTTATTTTTTAAATAATAACTGTACAACAAAGTTTTCTTGTTGTAGAAAGAAATGGGAGGGAGAAATTGAAATTTATTTTTGGAATTTAACACAATCTAATAGATAAAATATTGCACGAGTCCATCACCTACTCTAGTTCAAGGCATTGGGGAAGTTTTGTTTGTTAAAATTTGGTAGATGCTGCATAATTTTTTTTTTTTTGAAAATTTTATTTGGGTTTTCACAAAAACAAAATACAAATAAAACATCTTTTTTTTGAAAATAGCATGGTCTCAGGTTATCACTTCTTCATATAGACACAAACTCAATTTCATGCTCATTTTTATGTTCTATTCGATATCTTATTACTGTTTATATTTTCTACATAGTTTTTCCCCTCTTAATTTTCTCAACTTTATTTTAATTATCTCATCTCAATTCAAATCATTATATTTATACTTTTGTCTGTCCTGTTATAATTTCATATTATCTTTTCTTATTAAAGCCCCTGTCACACTGCACCAACGGATGCAAAGAGGATGTAAAATGGACAAAAAAGCTTGCCATCCGTTGGAAAACGCGATGTACTCACTGCCTCCATTTTGCTTCCTCTCTATCCATCCAGCATCCGTTTATTGACGTTTCATCCACTCAGAAAGTTTTGAGCTGCTCAAAACTTTTGCGCGGAAAATGTATCCAATTCGTCCGTTCTGCATCCGCTACGCATCCATTCTGCATCCGTTACGCATCCGCTATATCCGCTAGGCATCTGTTCTGCATCCGCGCAACTCGCATCCACTCGGATGCAGGGAGGAAGCGGAACGGACGCAGAACAGATGCAGAACGGATGCAGAACAGACGCAGCATGGAAACAAAGCATTTAAAACGAAAAAAACATTCACAGAGGGGACCTAGCTCGGATATTAAGGATGCTTAGAGGATGCCTAGAGGATGCCTAGGGGATGCAAAGGGACACCTATACTGCCTATAAAAAGGGGGAGCAACTCACCTGCATCTCACTTTCAGACCAGCAGCCTAGCTGTGCAGACCTCTGCAGCCTTCATCTGACTCTTGCTCTTCCATAGCATCCAGTCATGTCCACCGTGGATCGTAACACAGTCCTTTTGGCAGCCACCATCCTTCTGCAACAGTGTGAAGCCATCTACAGGCTCTGTGAACTCTACTATGGGAAGAAAAAGAGGTGGCCAAGAAGCGTCTGGGTCCGAAGATGGATCGGGAGAAGAGCAGAGTACGGACTGTACAACAAGCTGATGGTGGAGCTCAGGAACAAAGACACTCGGGCATTCCAGAACTTCATGAGGATACCTCCAGCCATGTTTGATGAAGTTGTGCAGCAGCTGACACCCAGGTTGACAAAGGCAAACACCAACTTCCGGCCCAGCCTGTAACCTGGGCTCAAGGTGGCACTCACTCTGCGCCACCTGGCCTCAGGGACCACCTACAGGAGCATGCAGTACGACTGGAGGGTGCCACACAACACCATCAGCATTGTGGTCAGAGAAGTGGTGCAGGCCATCATCGAAGAATACCTGCAGGAGCTCCTCCAGTGCCCCTCCACTGATGAAGGATGGAAGAAAGTTGCAGAGCAGTGGTATCAGAGGTGGAACTTCCCACACACCGTTGGAGCCATAGATGGCAAGCACGTGGCCTGCAAAGCACCACCTAAGTCGGGCTCCACTTATTTCAACTACAAGGACTTCTTCAGCATCGTCCTCTTTGCCATTGTCGATGCTGACTACAAGTTCATGTACATCGATGCTTCAGGCAACGGCTCATCTTCAGATGCCCAGGTATACAACGCAGTGACCTCAAGGAGGGGCTGGAAGGCAACCTCATAATGGGCTTCCCAGATCCAGACCCCCTGCCCAACGATACGCAAGATGTGCCCTACTTCATCGTGGGGGATGACGCCTTCTCCCTCAGAACCTACCTCATGAAGCCATACACTTCCAGACTCCTCACTCGTGAAGAGAGGATCTTCAACTACAGGCTGTCCAGGGCAAGGCGGGTGGTGGAGAACGCCTTTGGCATCCTGGCCAACAGGTTCCAGGTACTTCTCACCACCATACAGCATCACCCAGAGACTGTGAGGAGGATCGTGAAAGCTTGCTGCATCCTGCACAATCTCATGCGCACCCGCTACCCAGAACAGGCTCATGGACCTCCAGCAAGGCAATGGGTACATGGAGCCTGGGGAATGGAGGCAAGGGCAAAACCTGATAGACACTGTGGATGTGCAAGGCCCCAACAGAGCCTCACGTGAAGGGAAGAAGCAGCGCAACCTCCTGAGACACTGGTGAAACTCCCCAGCTGGAGCAGTGGAGTGGCAAAACAGGGTGATAGATGATTAATGGGTGCTTCCTTCAGCCTGTCTCATCACACGGATGAGATTGTGCCATGTATGTTGGGTGGGCCTACAATGAACAGGGCATTTAATCAAGAGTTGTGTTTATGTTCAAATGTGTGGATCAATGCTTACTAATTAAGGGCCAAAGGTGTGGCACCTGGGAGGGTGGAACATACAGTCCCACTATGCTTGCACTGGAGCTTTATCTATCCCACAGCTATCTTAACCCATCCCAAAGGTATCCCTGCCCACCCCACTGCTATCTTAACCCATCCCACAAGCATGCAAAGGCTTAAACCATTTCTAAAAGTTTCCACCAAGACTTTATTAAAAAAAAGAAATGAAGCAAGTGTGTGAATCAAAGATAAACTTTATTGAACAACAAGCTGTAAAACAAAAATGACCCAAGTCAAGTGTCCAAATAAAGTCTGCAGGTAGCCAGCTACCCAGTCTCTGGAACTCTTATTGGTCACTCGGAGGGGTGCCCAGTCTCAGGGGTGAAGGGTCCAGGTGCTGTGGAGGTGGGTGGTGCTGGAGTGCTGGTCTGTATCGTCATTGGGGTGCCTGGCCCCGAGAGGACAACAGGGGACGGTGTGTTGAGAAAGCTCTCAGATAGCTGGCTCAGACCCATGATGCTGAGAGCTCCTTCCTCCATGCCATGGGGTGTCAGCCCCAGTACTGATGAGAGATGTACTGAGGCCGGGCTTGGCTGTGGGGTGGAGGAAGGAGTAGTGTAGTGGGGCTGTCTGGTCTGCAGCTGGGTGAGGACTGGTGTGGGTGGCATCGCTGTCGTCGGTGGCATCATTGTCGTGGGTGGCATCGATGGCATCAGTGGAACCGGTGGCAACGGTGTCGCCCAATGACTCTGTGCCTGGACTGGGAAGGGCTGCTGCCTTTGCTGCTGGACCTCCTGGTAGCTGTAGCCCTGGTAGGTGAGGGGCTGTTTGAAGCCTTGGAATGGGAGGGACATCACCTGGGGTGGAGGAGCAGACCTGGACTGGGTGGGAGCAGTTTCTCTGGATCTGGAGGCTTGTGAAGCAGCTCGGTGATCCGGTCCTTCACCACCTGGTACTGGGGTACCTCCATGTTCTTGAGGGTTTGGTTGAAATAGGTGAGGAAGGGCTTGAGGTTGGAGGATGAGGAGTTGGTGCTGACCAGCTGAGAAAGGAGATCGATACTGGTGTGGATGGTGTCCCTGATCTCCAGCAGGACAGTGTGGCTCTGCCCCTCCTGCTGTCTGGCTCTCTGCCTTTCTGTGGAGGCGGAGCTGGGGGTGTGTGGATGCGGCTAGGATTGTGGTGGACTCGATGTCTCCTTTCTCCCACTGCACCAGGGAGTCCTCCATGCGCTCCACCACGGTTACAACAGCTGTCCGCGGGTTCTCCACCGTGGCACACTCCACAGAAACTTGCCTGGAGACAGGGACTGACTCTCAGCTGGAAGAGGACTGGGTCTCAGCAGGCTGCCAGAGAGAGAGGATAGATAGAGGGGCTCCTGGTGCTCCTCGGTGGCGGATCTCACCCTCCAGGAAGCTGCACCTGGCCATCACGTAGGTCTCTCTGTCTGTTAGCTTAACCGTGGCCAGGCCAGATTTCTTGAGGTGCAGCTTCCCGTACCAGGTGTGCATGTGCTGCCACCAGCCGAAGAGCACCTCCGAAGTGTAACCCATACTCTCCGCCCTCTCTCTCCAAGCAGCCTGCTTTCTTTTGGTGTCCCTGTGCAGCCTTTTGGTTTCCCTTCTGCCACAGATAGTCATTCTCTATCAACTACTCCAGCACCTCATCCTTGTGTTCCTCCTCGATGAAGTATTGCCTCCTCTCCCGTCCCCGCATACGCCTCTTCCTCCCTTTGGCAGGACCAGATGGGCCCTCATCAGAGGGGCTCCCAGGTGGTAGGGGCTGCTCCTCCACATCACCAGCAGCAGCACCACCAGCAGGATCATCATCATCATCATCATCATCACCAGCAGGATCATAATCATCATCATCAGCAGCAGCAGCAACAGGATCATCATCATCATCATCATCATCAGCAGCAGCAGCAGCAGCAGCAGCAGGATCAGCAGGACCAGGATCAGCAGCAGCAGAGTAAGCACCAGGAGCCCCAGCAGCACCAGCAGCAGCAGCACCAGCAGGACCAGGAGCACAAGCAGGACCAGGAGCACGAGCAGTACGAGCAGTACAAGCAAGTCCAGGAGCACGAGCAGGACCAGCAGGACCAGCAGGACCAGGAGCAGCTTCAGCAGAGTACGCAGCAGCAGAAGCACCACCGCCAGGAGCAGTTTCAGCAGAAGCTCCAGTACAAGAAGAGCAAGCCCGAGCAGCAGAAGCCCCAGCAGAAGCAGAGTCAGGGACACGGGGCGGGAGGGTGGCCCTGTCCCTCTTGCTAGGGATGGCGGCAGGTTGCTGAGACTTTCTCTTCTTCCCCATGGTTGTGGGGTTGCTGTCTGGCAGGGAAGCTGGCACGGAGGCTGGCAGGCACCAAGGCTGGAAGGAAGGCTGGCAGGAAGCCTGGCAGGAAGGCAGGCAGGCAGGCTGGCACCAAGGCTGGCAGGCAGACTGGCTGGCAGGGAGGCTGGAAGGCAGGCTGGCAGCAAGGCTGGCAGGCAGGCCAAGAGCAAGGCTGGCAGGGAGGCTGGCCAGGAGGCTTGGAGACAGGCTGGTAGGAAGGCTGGCAGCAAGGCTTGCAGGCAGGCATGCAGGCAGGGCAGGCAAGGTTTCGATGTATCCTGCAGCAAGTCTTTCCTCTGAATGCTGGGCACATGCGAGCTGCTTCCCTTTATATCCGCGTGGCTTATGCAATGCATCCCCCCCGCATGCGCAATTAACGCCAGGCATCTGTTAGGCTTCCGCTGTGCATCCGCTCTGCATCCACTTCATCCGCTGTGCATCCGCTGTGCATCCACTTTATCCATTCTGCGTCCGCTTTGCTGAGGCCCCCCAGAAGGATGTGCCATCCGTTCCCATCCGCTTCCATCCGCTGGGCTTCTTTTCCGCATCCGCTTTCCATCCGCTCTGCGTCCTCCCCCCGTCCGTGTTATCCACTCCGGTTATGCAAATTTTTGCCCCTTTTGAGAGCAGATAACAACGGATGGAACATTTTGCTCGTCCGTTGTGTACGTTTTGCATCCCTTGGGCAGTGTGACAGGGCCTTAAGCATTTTTTTCCCTGTAGTTATTAATTGGAGTATGACATCTTTTAATTTTATCCATTCAAACTCTTATTTAAGCTTCAATGTATAGATTTAAAATTATAGCATTCAATATAAAACATAACTTCCAATCGAATTCTGCTTGGTACATTCTTAAAATACACACTATATTCTTAAAAAGAAAAGATTATATATGTAGGTAAATAAAACATACATTCCATTCCAATTCAATTCTATCATTAATATTCATTAAAATCTTAACATCTTTAACATTTCTTTTCAATTAAATATCATACTTCCTTGGGAACACTTATAAACTTTCCATAATTAATTATTTTTTTCCATATTTCTCATTCATATTTTTATAAATCATTAATAATAATGAAAATGTTCCCATCCTTTCCTATTTTAATTATCTCATTCACTTTAATTCATTTATTTCTTAACAAACATTACACTACATTACAGTGAATATTTTATCCATCATTTTAGTCATATTTTCTAAAATTATTTCTATTTGTAATATAACAATGCTATCTTATGCACCTTTGCAGAATCCCTTTTACAATTAAATTTTCACCTATTATCTTTAAATAGGCTTATGGTTTCAATCCTTATATTTTTTCCCTGTTTCTCTATATCTTGTTGCTGTCTTTTACAACTTCTTTTACTTGTCTTCTTCCCCCTTTTCTTCTCCCTCCCCTTTTTACCCCCTTGTCTCTCTACTTCTAATTCTTTCATCTGTAATCCCCTCTTCTGCTGCTTTCTAATATTATACTTATTTTTCAAACTCTTCTTCATTTTGGTTGTTTTTTCTAGTCTTAAACCTTTCATCTCTTCCCCCCCCCTTTCCTTTTTTTCCCCCACTTAAAATTATTTGGTCATTAAAGATGGCTTCTTCTTTGTCCCAATCTTCTTGTTCTGCAAGCATCTCTTGTTGCTTCTCATAGTTCCAGATCTCCATTTCTAAGAATTGAAACATGAAGCCAAAAGAACCTCTCCCTTCTTGTGCATCTTCTCTCCATTTTTTAAGTTCCATTTTCAGTTCTTCTAAGAGTGCTGCCATTTTAAACACTTTTAAACAACCACCCGATTAATTTTAGTCATTTAGATGCAAAAACCAAAAATCACCAAGTAATCCAAATAATCAAGGCTGTTTCTTCTTGCTTCTTTTTTCCACTTTCTCTTCCTGGGGTTCTATTATTTTGTTGCCAAGTTTCAGTTAAGATGTATCTTTGGGGAATCTTGTTAAAGTTTCACTGTAAGTTCATTTTAGTTACAGTTCCATTCCTTAGTTCCAGGCAGTCTCCTCCAGTTTTCCAGATTCTACCTTTTTATTCTTTTTTTTTCTCCTTTCCTTCTTTTAAAAACTTTTAAATATCCAGAAATCTTTATTATCCCTTTGACTTTTATTTTCAGCTTAAATGCCTATTAATGTCAAAGTGGATTTTTTTTTTCAATTTCTTGCTTAAGTCTCTTAGCTGTCAGTATATGAAAGGGAAGGAAAAAAAAACCTAATCCTTTCCCTTTTTTCTCTCTCCTTTGCTGCTTCAAAATCTTCTTTGGGAACAATGGTATTTAGTTTAAGTTCCAGGATACCATACCTTGTTGCTTCCTCAGTTTAACCCAGTTGACCAAAACTTTCTCTTCTTATCTTCTTCCTGCACATTATTTTCCATTTCAGTTCTTCTTCGAGGTGGCCATTTCTGACCACCGCTGCAATCGCCTTCAGAAAGGGAGTAATGGCCAGCTGGGGAAGAGAGATGTGGCTCCCCTCGACCCTGCTGATAGTCTCCCCCCTCTTCACCACCTGTATGGGTTGGCTTAGCCCCGAAACCAGCCAGCTCGGGGTGCTCCAGCAGCGAGCATAGATCGAAAACATGCATGATCACGGATTTCGGTCTGTCGCCGAAGAGACTCAAACCGGAAGCTCATGCTGTATAAATTTCAGGTGGGATGTAGTTCCCCTATATACATATCATGAGTTTTATTCTTTTCTACCACATTTTTGTATTGCAATTTGGAAAGTTCTGTTAAAACATAAAGGTTTCTGAGCTTGCTTATTTTTTTGTAGATGTTTCATTATCCAAACTAGGTAACATCATCAGTGCTTAGTCCTTTTTGTAGGATCCTGTGTTCTGCAGTGGATAGTGAGTGGTTGGACATGTTGACCACTAGTTTAGGCTCTGGGTTTTTTGGGTTCCAGAATTGAGTTTGGGGAGTTTGCTTTGCTGTTTGATTTTTCTTTCCCAGCATGTCTGTGGGATCTATTCATGAAGGTAGTGGCCAGTCTCTCCATGTGCTCTGGTATGATGGTCTGTTTAACAGCTCTTTGAGGTTTGCTATGGCATGCAGATATGTGCTTAATCAAAGATATGCATTTGTGATCATGAGCTGTATCATTATCCACCCCAGCACTTTCTTTGTCTATTTTCCATCCAGCTGTGCAATTGATTGGAGTTTTGTACCTGACAAGGATAGGGAGGGCATGCTGTTATAGGCATATAGGAAGAAAAGTTGTTCTTTGGTGGAAGTGTACCTGCAGATTTCCCATTTGCCTGCTGTCTGAAGCATTTGACGCCCATATGTGATACTAATAAAGGAGGATATTTGTTGCTCAGGGTTGACATGAGGGGCCAGTGTTTTCTGAGCTTGCTTGTTTTCCTGCAGACAATTCATTACCCAAACTAGGTAACCCCACTGTCTTCAGACAATGCTGGCTCCCTTGGGTAAGAAATAGAGAGTTAAATATGACTAGATACTGTTATTTAGTTTGAGTCATGTCAACCCTGAGCTACAAATATTCTCCTTTTTTGGTAAAGGTTTCCTCTGTCTAGTCACTTTCATGGTCATGTGGCAAGCATAAAGTGCACAAAACACTGTTACTTTCTCACCAAAGTGATACTTATTTATCCATTAACATTTTCCATTACATTTTTATGCTTTTGGACTACTAGGTGGGCAGGAGATGGGGCAATTAATGGAAGCTCACACAGCACTTGGGTCTTGAACTAGGAATGTAATGTCAGCTTTTCAGCTGAAAAGATCAGCTTCTTTACCTGCACAGGATGAATGTTTGGGCGTTCTTGAAGGGCAGTCCCATGTAGACCATATTACCATAGTCTTGGTCTTGTTGATAGCTGATGGGAGTGTGAATGATTGTTGCCAGTGATAACATTTAAAAGACTATACATAAATAATACTGTGCATAACTAGTCCAAGGAATCCCTAGATTATAGACCAATTCCTTCTGAAAGAATACCATCCATTTGATATAATAGCACCCCATTTGAATCTAAATTTGAAATTAGCTGAGAATTGATTAGCTTCTATATTAACAGCCACTCTGTCTCTTTTGAGTAAAGTATCAGACACATTTCTAGCTACAGATCAAAACATCTGTATTTCTGTTCAGTATGAAATCTATAAAATTTTCAGATTTCATTCAACTCTTCCTCCTATTGATACAGCTATTTGATTATGCTGAGTGAACAGTAGAGTCATTCCTTCAACTTTGACATATTAAAAGCAATTCTGGTGTAAGCTTTAAAATATACATATAGCGTATATCAGTTTTTACTTGAATTAATGTTCTGTTATAAATAAGAATTCTCCAAAATCTCTGATATCTATCTGATCTTTTTTTCTGGGATAAAATTTAAATAATGGATAAGTAAGTCTTTGAAACATTTAAAGTTTGTAGTGGCTGCTTCTGACCTCTGTTCCAAATGCTATCAATTTCTGTTTGGTTATTTGGATGTTTGTTTATTTGTGTACAATGTCAGTATGGGAAGAAAAGTTCTGTTGCCAAGTGATTTGAAATAATGCTTTGTTAAGTGACTAGGATGCTTGCTCTTTTATATCTATATCCATCTATTCTGCCAGCCAATCAGTACAGAAGTATTAAATTAACAAGAGCCTTGAATATCCTATCAGTATGCGTAAACTGTATGGTTCCACTTATAGTAGTAGGTTAAGATAACCTATCTTTGTGGCTGCTTTTCTTTGTTTATATTGATGCAGCTTGCCAAATCTGCAGTTCCTTAACTGTTTTACAGCAAGAACTTTTGTTTTTATAGAGTAGAACAATATCTTAAAAACTTTTGTGAGCGTGGGAAATAAGAGTTGGAATTCTCTTATCCCAGTTTTAGAAAATTATCAGTATGGTAGAAGACTGAGAGAAGGGTAAAGAAATACAAAAGAAACAATCCATTAAGTGATGTGAAGCTGTATAAGGCAAAAATAATGTACCTTTATGATGAAGATTATGAAAGGGTAAGCTGTGAATGTATGTGCAAAGGTGGCGTTGGTAAAGTTGTAAAATTTGGGGAAATGTTTAAGTTATAGGAGCAATTTTACTTTTTTAAAAAAAGGATAAAAACAGTTTAATGTGAAAAATGTGTAATTAAATGTTGAAGTATAAATGTCTATTTGGTCTTCAATAATATTTTCTATTATATATACAAATATGTTGTGAGTTTTAGCAGTTGGGGATATGGGAGGGAATAAAATACAAAATGTCATAAATATTTTCTTATGTATATTTAAAAAGAGAGTGTCAGTTAGCATTTAAATACAGTACCAGAACTCATATTTATTAATCTAACTTTTTTTAAAAAAAGCTTTCATATATGATATTCCACAAGATTCTGCTTCTGTAGTGAAAAAGCTGATCTGAAGATTTGGATTATCCCAGATATTCACTATGCTGAATTTCTAAGTATTCCCAAGAAAATTAAAGCAATTTACGTTGATGCTTGAACTCTTAAAGACAGCCTAGGGAAAAATTAAACAATCTGTGTCTTCAATTTGGTTACCACTCAAAATATTGTTACGTGTAAATTTCTTCTATAGTTTTTCTAAATCTAAATATAATACTCTCTTCTTTTAGATCCTTAGAGGATTTTATATCAGAAATATTATCTTTCATATCCATCTTTTCTAGTTGGTAGGAATTTTTTGTCTTTGCACAATTTGTCCTAAACAAACAGAATTATCTTTAATGATACTTCATTTTTCTTGTAACTTTTCTCCTGACTATTTTTTTTTTGTCCTAGCTTGTTAGTTTTTTGACTGGGGTTGAGTTAATGGTGATGAATGTCTTTCAGAAATGTGTCTCCACTGAGAAAGAAATATTTTCATAGTATTATCCCACACAAGCAATTATTTGAATCACTATATGTCAAAGTACAACTGGAAATGTGACAGAGAAATTAAGAGGTTTCTTTAAGTGTAAATGTTAATTACAACTACAGTAAAAGATTAATTCTAAATTTCAGTAATATAATTTACAAATGCAATGGTAGAAATTTAAATTATAGTACTCAGCAAACTAAATAGTAAGTTCTCTTTTTGCCATATAAACCTACTATTTGCAAAACAATGAAAAAGTAATTTATCATTACATGTAGAGAGGAAGTCACCTCATTGTGTTTCTTTTGGTATAATTTTAGCTATTTTTTGTTTTGTGAGTAATATACATAAAATATTCAAATTATTAACATATATAAATAAGAGACATCCTTATACATTTTATGCTTAGAATGTTATCTTAGAATACATTATTTCTATAACTGATTATGGTTTTAAGAGGTGTTTCAAATTTATACAATTTATGAAATTTGACAATCAAAGAGTGGTAGAAAAGTTTTTTAAAAATATTTAAATATTTATAATTATGCATCAAACTTTATTGAATTTAGAGAAATTAATCATTCTGGAATTTTAGTTTTAAGCATAATCTTTCTCCTTATGACATTGTATGAATTAAATGAGGGTCTGGGAAATGGTACAACTGTATATGCTTTCCATTAAACTCCATATCATGGTTTTATCCTGGAGACAGAGTTGAATCAATTCCTCTGCACTGTCCTTATTAAGAATTGTAATTTTTTTTTACACTTCCATTGTATTATTATATTCCTAATTCCAAGCAAAACACACCAGGAATGCTTATGTGAGCACTCACACACCCAAGATTGGAAAGTTTTATATTTTTTTAATCTTTCAATCGTTGGCAATTGTCCCAGGTTTTGAGAATAATTTAATTTAAATTTGTAAAGCTATCTGACTCCATAGCGACTCTCAGCAACATACAATATTAGATGCAAAATTAACAGCAACAATGAAACAAAATTAACATAATAAACCATTCTTTAAAAATAAAAGCTAACATTCTGTCAGTTTACTATATTCTTACATAAGACACGCCACTGACCTAATCCAAGCCTGAGAAACAACCAGGTTTTAAGACCTTGTTTACATGACAGCAGATTAAATGACATATGAATCTCTGGGGCAGGCAGGATAATAGAGAAGGCTTTTGTTAAGTGATGATATTTTCTTAGTGGGACCTCAAGCTTGCCAGCATTCCTGGTATGTCAAAAAGGATGAACAAACATTACATATCCAGTGATATCTTGGAAAGCCAAGAGGTATCCCATAACCCTTCACATATAATAATCAGGACCTTAAATTCTGAGTGAAAGCAACATATCCCAGGATAATGTTGCAGGATCCAATTTGGGTTCGAACTCCAGGACAGAACAGTTCAAGCACACAGTCTGGTAGAGAGAAGTTCCCTGAAGATGGATTCCAGTACAAGTCCAAAAGCTCAGAAAACAAAACCTCTGGCCTGGTGACTGACCCAGGTTGGATCATGCAACCTTACATTCCATTTGCTGCTAACCAATGCAGCTCACTGAGCAGAGTATAACATACCATACCATATTATGCCTATAACAGTCTATCCTATTGCATTCTGAACTAGTTACACAGCGTCCTTCAAGGCACATTTATGCAGAAAGTGTTGCAATAGACTACACTTGAAATGATTAAAACAGGGAAAAATGTCCAGAGGGCGTCACTATCCAGAAAGACAAATTGACTTACATGCAGAATGCTTTTGTAAATTGTTCAACTTTCCATCGCAAAATGGAGGCTCTATACAAGGTGTATCAAACTCAAGGCCCGCGGTCTGCACCCAGCTTGCAGGGTGCTTAGATCTGGCCCATGAGGCCTCTGCCACTGCTGCCCTTCCAAACTGTTTTCACTGGCAAAGGAATGCAGGACGCAGTCACAGCCAAAAATGGAGCCTGGGAGGGTTGCAAGCACCCCTTTCCCTTTTTGCATTTGAGCATTCAAAAGATATAGGAAAGGAGAAAGGTACAGAGAAAAGGCAAAGAAACAAAAGAAAGATGGAAAAAGAGCAAGGAAGGAAAAAGAGGGGAAAGAAGAAGAAAAGAGAATGAAGAGAGAAGGAAAAAGAAGAAAATGGAAGACGGAAGGAAGGAAGGAAGTTTATAATAGAGGGAGGGTCTGAGCGAAGTCCTGCCTTAGTACTTGAACACCAGTAGCTCTGCTGCCCTTTCGCCATCTTTTGTCTCCTCCTGACTTCACCTCTATTGCTGAGGATGCTTTGGTTACAAAGCCGAGTCTCCTTTGTGGACAGGGAGTGGGTCTCCCTCTGGCACACACACCTTACCCTCCTGCACATACCATGAACAACCTGGCCAAGGAGAGCAAAAACAGCAGTAGCAGCCTCAAGGAGGAGGTACACACAGCCAGGCAGCCCCTTGGGGAAGCAGCCCCTCAGGGAATGGCTCTGGTGTCCTGGTGTCCTGGGAGCTTGAGGGCCAGGCTGGGCCCTTGCCCTCTGCTGCCTTGGGCTCTGGACATCCTGCACTGCCATCCAGGGTTCGTCCACATGGTTAGAGTGATGATAAGGCTCATCTGTAGGACAAGGTTTTGGCGCTCTCCCTGGTATCACCTTCCTCCACTGGAAACAGTGGATCCCCTCAGCCCTTCCCCCCAGGCCACCACAGGTATCCCTGACACAAGTGACATTGAGTTGGCCATGCCCATTCGAGCCACATCTCTCTTGTCCCTTCCTCAAGGTCAAACAAAGCCCTAATGCGGCCCTCGATGACATAGAGTTTGACCCCCTCTGCTTTCAAATTTTGAATGATGTGGGTGATATCTTTTAGGGTCTTTAAGCCTTTAATACTATTTGTAATATGTAAGTTATTGCAACATACCTACTAAAATGTGAAAACATGCATCTTTATCTGTTCTAAATTGATTAGTTTGTTCTTTATCTAATTTGATGAACAATTTTGTTTAAATTAATGTAAATCATCTTGGTTGTGGATATAAATATAAAATAGTATTTAACAAGGATGTAAATATTTTGCATTGGAACATGAATATGGCTTAATGGATGCTACTTAATCACTAGCAATTTATGAAATGTGTTAATTTATAGCATGTTCAATATAACTAAAATGTAAGATTGGATGTACATCAGAGGTGGTATTCAACCGGTTTGCACCAGTTCGAACGAACTGGTAGTGGTGATTTGGTGGGGGTGGCTGAACCAGTGGTGACCCCTGGCTGGCCATGACCCCGACTTGGTCACTCAGTTACCCGCTTGTCCCAGTTGCTCTCCTAGCTTTCCCTACCACGTGGCGGCCATGGACATCAGGTGGATGTCCCACGGCTGCTGCACATGTGAACTGCTTGTGCAGCCACAACACATGCAGTGCACATATGCAGCAGCCCTGAGACATCTGATTGCCCTCCCAGAGCACACTTTCTTCCTTCTTCTGGCAGATGCGCCTCTTCCAGCCCAGACAGCCAGCCAGCAGATGGGTGGGTGGATGTCCCAGGGTTTCTCACCCCCCCTTGGCACAAGATGCCTGTAACTGCTGTGTGGTTTTTTTCAGTGCGGTCCAGCAGCCACACCAAAGAAACCATGCCCTGTTCTATGTGCCGGCAAGTCTGAGCAGCTAGAGCATAGAACAGGGTAGTGCTAGACTATTGGAGAAGCGGAGTGGAGCCGGAGATCATTAGCTACCTCTTTCACAGTGCAAGAAGCCTCCCCCAACCAGGTAGCTGCTCTCCTCCTACTTTGCCTGTTTGTTCTGTATGGCCAAGGAGGAGGAGACCAGCTGGCAGGTTGGGGAAGGCTTTCTGAACCAAAAGAGGCGGCTAGAGACCGAAAAAGAGTCGTTTTCAGCAGCTGCTCCCTTGGCTGGCTGCTCTCCTCCTCCTCAGCCATATAGAACAAACAGGCAGAGAAAAAGGAGACCAGCCAGCTAATTCAGGGAGGCTTCTTTCACTGTGAAAGAGGCAGCTACTGATCTCTGGCTTCTCTCCATTTCTCCAACGGTCCGGCATCGCCCTGTTCTATATGCTGGCTGTTCATATTTGCCAGGCCTGACACATAGAACAGGGCATGCTTTTTTTGATGTGGCTGCTGGGCATCTTGCAACAAGGGGGGCAAGAAGCCCGGGGACATGGGGCCACCTACTAGCTAGCCGTACCAGGCTGGGTTGGAAGAGGCATCTACCAGGAGAAGGAAGAAAGAGTGGTCCAGGTGGGAGGGTGCCGGGCAGGTGGGTGGATGTCCCAGGACCACTTAAAGGTCGACTTTAAAAGTGCCCCCATGGAAGAAGTTGAAAACCGAGAGCAAAAGTAGTGGGAGCGGGGGTGACGGGCATGTATGTCCTTCCACAAAGTGTGTGAAAGGAGGCAGACACTGAGCCTCTGAGGAAATGAGGTGCCGAAGCCCTGGCTGTCACCCGGGAGGGGACCACAGAATGACCCATCACATGCCCCTGTTTTCCCCACTATTTTTCTCTCATTCTTGGCTTCTTCCATTGGGGTGCTCTTTGAGAGCTTGAAGACATTTCATTAGATCACTGCCAACTCATCGTTGGGAGAGGTGTAGCCCCTGAATATACGAGAAGTCTTGGGTAAATTTCTCTGTCTGAATAGAGGACAGGTTATAATCAGCTAAAATTATGAAAAATTGTCTTGAAGATCAAACAGATTCCTTGTCACTTTTAAAGTAGAGAAAAACTCTACAAATATGCATTGTGCCCTGACATAAAAACAACTAATAACTGGATGTAAGATTGATAATTAGAACTCCAGGCCAATTAGAACTCTTATGATAACAAATCTAAACCTGCTCCATCAAAACATGTTACTTCAGCCCAAATTAATTCTTGCAAGAGGTGAAGATGTGCTACTTATGAAAAATTCTTCACGCTAAGATGGATACTTCAATACATTATTAAATATCAGAAGAGCATCATGTCAGACAAGTAAAAACAACATCTAACACATCAAAAGAGAAATGAAAAAATGATATAAAGGGATAATGTAGCCAGATACATTAAGCATGGTCAAGATTAAATGTACATTATGCTGACATTGTAAGCTTGTACTCCCTACTGTAGTGAAGCAAAATTAATATACATTCACAAATCCTTCGGTTGCCATTTCAAAACCAGTGTATGGATGATTGATTACATTATTACTGATAATAAAGGGCCATAGGTGTGGCACCTAGGAGGGTGGACCACACAGTCCCACTATACCTTCACTGGAGGTTTATCTATCCCACAGCTATTACCCATCCCAAGGTATCCCTGCCCATCCCACAGGTATCCCTGCCCATCGCACAGCTATTACCCATCCCACAGGTATCCCTGCCCATCCCACTGCTATCCTTACCTATCCCACAAGCATGCAAAGGCTTAAACCATTTCTAAAAGTTTTCACCAAGACTTTATTGACAAAAATAAATGAAGCAAGTGTGTGAAACAAAGATAATCTTTATTAATAATAAGCTTTGAAAGAAAAATGACCCAAGTCAAGTGTCCAAAGCAAAAATAGTCAACAGGTAGCCACCCAGTCTCTGGCACTCTTCTTGGTCACTCTGAGGCGTGCCCAGTCTCAGGGGTGAAGGGTCCAGGTGCTGTGGAGGTGGCTGCTGCTGGAGTGCTGGTCTGAGGCGCCACTGGGGTGCCTGGCCCCGAAAGGACAACAGGGGACGGTGTGTTGAGGAAGCTCTCAGACAGCTGGCTCAGCCCCGTGATGTTGAGAGCCCCTTCCTCCATGAGATGGGGTGTCAGCCCCAATACCGATGACAGATGTACTGAGGCCGGGCTTGGCTGTGGCGTGGGGGAACGAGCAGTGTAGTGGTCTGGTCTGCATCTGGGTGAGGACTGGCGTCGGTGGCATCGGTGGCGTGCGTGGCATCTGTGGCATGGCTGGCATCGGTGGCATGGGTGGCATCGGTGGCATCAGTGGCACCGGTGGCATCCGATGTACCTGTGCCAGGACTGGGAAGGGCTGCCTGTGCTGCTGGATCTCCTGGTAGCCATAGCCTTGGTAGGGGAGAGCCTGTGGAAAGCCTTGGAAGGGCAGTGACATCACCTAGGGTGGAGGAGCAGGCCTGGACTGGGTGCGAGCAGGTTCATCTTGGTCTGGAGTGTTGTGAAGAACATCTGTGATCCTGTCCTTCATCACCTGGTACTGTGTTTCCGACATGTTCATGAGGGTCTGGTTGACGTAGGTGAGGAAGGGCTTGTGGTTGGAAGATGGGGCGTCGGTGTGTACCAGCTGAGAGATGGGATCTATGCTGCTCCTGATGGTGTCTCTTATCTCCAGCAGGACAGTGTGGCTCTGCCCCTCCGGTCTGCCTCTCTGCCTTTCTGTGGAGGTGGAGTGGGGGGGTGGATGCGGGTTGGGCTATGGTGGAAGTGCCCTCTCCTTTCTCCCATTGCGTCAGGGGATCCTCCACGTGCTCCGCCAGGGGCAGTACAGCTGTCAGGGGTCTCCATCATGGAACGCTCCACAGATACCTGCCTGGACACAGGAGCTGACTCTTGGCCAGAAGAGGACTGGCTCTCAGCAGGCTGCCTCACCCTCCAAGAAGCTGCACTTGGCCATCACGTAGGTCTCCCGGTCCATCAGCTTGACTGCGGCCTGGCCAGATTTCTTGAGGTGCAGCTTCCCATACCAGGTGTGCATGTGCTTCCACCAGCCGAGAAGCATCTCCGAAGTGTAGCCCAGGCTTTCCGCCTTCTCTCTCCAAGCAGCCTCCTTCCTCTTGGTGTCTCGATAGAGCCTGTGTCCCTTCCGCCAAAGATATTCATCCTCCCTCAGCCACTCCATTACCCCCTCCTCATGTTCCCCTTCTATGTTGTATTGCCTCCTCTCCCGTTCACGCGTCTGCCTCTTCCTCCCTTTGGCAGGGCCATATGGGCCCTCATCAGAAAGGCTTCGAAGTTGTAGGGGCTGCTCCTACACACCACCAGCAGCAGCAGCAGCAGCAACAACAGTAGCAGCAAAAGCAGGACCAGCAGCAGCACCAGCAGGACCAGCAGGACCAGGAGCAGGAGCAGGAGCACCAGCAGGACCAGGAGCACCAGCAGGACCAGGAGCACCAGCAGGACCAGCAGGACCAGGAGCAGCACCAGCAAAGTAAGCACCAGCAGGACCAGCAGGACCAGGAGCAGCGCCAGCAGAGTAAGCACCAGCAGAAGCACCAGCACCAGGAGCAGCGCCAGCAGAGTAAGCACCAGCAGAAGCACCATCACCAGAAACAGCATCAGCAGAAGAACCACCTCCAGAAGCAGCATCAGCAGAAGCCCCAGCACCAGAAGAGTGAGCCCAGGCAGCAGAAGCCCCAGCAGAAGCAGAATCAGGGCCAGGTGGTGGGAGGCTGGCCCTGTCCCTCTTGCCAGGGCTGGCAGCAGATGGCAGAGGCTTCCTTTTCTTCCCTATGGTTGTTGGGTTGCTGTCTGTCTGTCTGTCTGGCTGGCTGTCTGGCTGGAGAGCTGTGTCTGGAAGCAGGTCTTTCCTCTGAATGGTGACCTGTTTGTGAGCTGCTTCCCTTTATATCCATGGGGCTGACACAATGCATCCTCCCCACATGCGCAGTGAATGCTAGGCATCCGCTAGGCTTCTGCTAGGCTTCCGCTCTGCATCCGCTTCATCTGCTCTGCATCCGCTCTGCATCCGCTCTTTCCATTCCACATCCGCTTTGCTGTGCTCCCCAGAAGCCTTGAGGATGTGTCATCCGCTCCCATCCGCTTCCATCCGCTAGGCTTCCATGGAGCATCTGCTTTCCATCCGCCCTACGTCCTCCCCCCGTCCGTTCCTTTCCATGTTGTCCGCTCTGGTTATGCAAATTCGGGGCACTTTTGAGAGCGGATAACAACGGATGGAACATTTTGCTCGTCCGCTGTGTCCTTTTTACAAACGTTTTGCATCTGTCGGCCAGTGTGACAGGGCCTTAAACTTTTATACTATCCATCCCACTGTGGCTACTACACTTATTACACTTTCAACAAGAGACTCTTTAGTCTTGCTCACTTTCAGGGATCAAAATGATAATCTAATATTAGCACATCAGAAGTGGCTAATGTTTTTTCTGCAATTTTTATTTCTATTACTATTTTTTCTAATCTAACACAATCATGAAAGTTTCTACATATAAATTTATTTATTTTAAATAAAAAGATAGCAATATACATTTCTTGAGTTTGAAAAATTTGATTGTTCTATTGTCCATTCTAATTGAATCAATAGGTTTTATTGTAATCATTGCTTTGTACACTATACAAATTTGCAATTAAAAATGCAGGAAGTGTTTTACAGCAAATAAAGATACATACTACCATGTTTCTCATAAAATCAGGCCAGGTGTGTTGTTTTTTTTTTTTGAGCCCCGAAAAAATGGCTAGGATGTCTTTTCAGGGGTGACTTAATTTCTTCCCCCATGCACACATCCACCTAGAGCACCCCATGCGCACTCACCTCTCCATGAGGCCGCCACTGGAAGCTCCACAAAGGTAGAGTCACCAGCCGCTTCTATTGGCTGATAGAAGCGGCCTTGGGGCAAGCACCCACGCGCATTCACCTTGCCACGAAACTGTTTCTATCAGCCGATGGAAGCTCCCCAGAGGCAGAGTCACCAGCTGCTTTGGGCTGAGGCGTGGCTGCCGGCAGGGAGCTCCTCAGAGGAGCACACTCTCCTCAAGGCCATTTCTATTGGTTGATGGAAGCTCCCAAAAGGCAGCATCACCAGCCGCTTCCATTGGCTGATAGAAATGGACTTGTGGTGAGGAGAGTGCATGTGAGAGAGTGGCTGCAAACTTTTCTTAGCAGAAGGGAAGCAAGCTGAGTTTCTCTCTCTCTCTCTCTCTCTCTCTCTCACGCACACACACACACAAACACTGTCCCTGCTAACCCTCATCTCTGCACCAGGTCAGCCAAGCCCTTCTGGCGAGGGAAGTTCTCAACATCTGCGGGGTTCCCATGCTGCCTTCCCCTCCCCTACCCAAGCCAGATCTTTTCCGGGCACCTTGCCAAAGCCCCAGGGCAGCCGAACTCCCTTTAAGTGCTGCTGCCGCTGGTTTGGGGAGCAGGGGAGCATCAGGGAGGGAAGAGGAGGCAGCAGGGCTCAGCTACCATTAGAAGGGAGATCAGGCAGGCTCCCAAAAGGAGATGTGGAAGCAGTCCTCATGGGAATGCAGTGGGGAAGCAGTTTGAGTGTGAAAGGGTCTCCGCGGTGGCACAGGAAGGCGGGAGGGAGCTGGAGGGCCAGGGAAAAGCTAAACCATCCTTTCTATTACTCTGGTGAGGGCTGAATATTTGCAGGGGCGGGTTGGAGAGGCCTAATTTTAGTATGAGTCTTGAGTCATGGGGGGGGAGTTGAATGGCGAAGGCACTCTGCACGTGATCCAAGGCAATCCTGCCACAACTCATGGGTGGCGCTGCTAACAGTGGGGGGAGTCTGAGAACTTCACCTATGCCTCCTTTTCTCTCTCTTTCTCTCTGAGCGCCTGAAAGAGCACCAATCATTACCCAATTAACCAACACCAGCCTCGGAATCCTTTATTTCGGCATAATTCAGGATGAGAGAGGTGCCGTAAAACCAGGGACTTGGCGACAAGGTGCAGATTCTTTTTTTTTTTTTTTGATTGAATTCAATCACGAGACATTTCTGGATTTCATTAGATGTCTGAGGCGTTCAGAAGAACTTTTGAAAAACTTGCAGGTCTAACTTTGAGAAGCAATGAGTTCGGTCCTATCAAATAGTGGAGGTTAGGGACGGTCTTTGGAGACCTCCCCTCTCCTTTAGCTGAGGGAGACCTGGGTGATTTTAGGCCCAAAGTTGTCCCAGAGAGATTGATCAGAGAATGGGCAGGAAAGCAAAACAAGAACACATTTGGGCTAAGGCCTTTTCTCCCATTCCCTCCGTCACAATCTCACAATTTTTATCCAGACACAGATACGCGTGTGCTTTCTCTCTTGCCCTGCTGGTAGACTTAATGACAACTAATGTACACTCCCCTCATCACAAGGCCATTTCTGTCGGCTGATAGAAGCTCCCCAAAGGCAGACTCACCAGCTGCTTCTACTGGCTTATAGAAGCGGCTGGTGACTGCCTTTGGGGAGCTTCCATCAGCCGATAGAATTGGCCTCATGGTGAGAGGAATGCTCACAAGTGCTCGCCCTGAGACCGCTTCTACCATCCTATAGAAGCAGCTGGTGACTCTGCCTTTGAGGAGCTTCCATTGGCCAATAGAAACGGCTTCGTGAAGGGAGTGCACATGGGCACTCACCCCAAGATTGCTTCTACCAGCCGATAGAAGCAACTGGTGACTCCGCCTTTGGGGAGCTTCTATCGGCCAATGTTCTATCGGTAGTAGATCAGGGTATTCTAGCCTAGGCTACTTGCATGGTGCTCCTAAAGCCAAGTTTTCTCCCCCGCTTCCCTTCCCCCCCATTTCTCTTCACCTCATGTAGATCTAACAAACGATGTGAGAAATGGTGGGGAAATGCATGGTTTAAATAGGCCTAAATTTTGGGAGCAGGGCTTAATTTTACCACATTTCTAGAAATCATGCTGTGCCTTCCTATTGGTGGAGACTGTATTGTTGGAGAAACATGGTACTAGTGAAATAATAGGAAGTTACAGAAAACACACACACACACTTCATACAATACTTAAACACAACAATATTATTTTAATATATATATATCTGTTTTAATATGTATTAAAATTCTAAAACCTGAAATACTAAATCCTGCTAAGACACTTTATGAAATTCTAGGTACTCCTTTAACTACTATAGAAATTGGGAGCAGAATTATTGTTAGAAACAATAAGGTTGTAAAGTGCTATATCAGGTGACTGCATGCCTTAGAGATGGCAATTACCATTGCTGTAACTTGAAGACATAGATTTTTAAATGGGAAAAGACAGGAGTCCTGGTAAGAAGCCAATGTGCTATGGCATAGTAGAGGTACTGCAGGAGGAATAGTGCAGGCTGTGAGCCTGAGGGAAGCATCAGTGCCGGCCACGAGTGTAAGAGGATTGCCATTGACAGGATAAAAAGTGGGGGTGACAGACCAAAGCAACTTGCAATCTTCTTGCAGGCTTCCTCTTTAATCTTGCTTATGGGAATCCAGCAGACAATGTTGGAAATGTCAGTCACAACCTAAGTGCCTAGTTGTGATCAGGTGACCAATAAGGTCTGTGAGTGCTATGAGTTCTTTATATTAAAGCATACCTTTTTTTCTAATAATGGTGGGTCTTTAGCTTTTTTTCTTCATGCATTACAAACAATAGTGCTGTTGTCATTATTTCTCTGCTATTCCCAAGTAGTAAATATTGGAATAGTTACCATTTCTTTTTTTGGTGGGTGATATTTAGCTGATTAGTCTGTCATAACTGTTCTTTTTTGACATGCACACTCCCATCAGTACAGGTCATTTTATCACTGGAGTGCTCAAGTTCCTCCATAATTAGATGATTCAGTAAACCAGCTTGTATTGTAATGGAACTCATCGGAGAATCACTTATATTTTTTTAAAAAACAGGCACCGTCAAGTAAAGAGAAACTCTGTGCATCATCTATTCTTTGAAATCTTAAGACCCTGTCACACTGCCCAACGGATGCAAAACGGACACAACGGACGAGCAAAATGTTCCATCCGTTGTTATCCGCTCTCAAAAGGGGCAAAAATTTGCATAACCAGAGCGGATAACACGGACGGGGGGAGGATGCAGGGTGGATGGAAAGCGGATGCGGAACGGAAGCCCAGCGGATGGAAGTGGATGAAAGCAGATGGCACATCCGCTAGGCTTCCGGGGGTCTCAGCAAAGCAGACGCGGAATGGAAAGAGCGGATGCAGAGCAGACGCCGAGCGGATGAAGCGGATGCACAGCGGATGCACAGCGGATGAAGTGGATGCACAGCGGAAGCCTAGCGGATGCACAGCGGAAGCCTAGCAGATGCCTGGTGTTAATTGCACATGCGGGGGGATGCATTGCATAACCCACGCGGATATAAAGGGAAGCAGCTCGCACATGGCCAGCATTCGGAGGAAAGACCTGCTGCCGGATACATCGAGTCCTTGCCTGCCCTGCCTTGCTGCCAGCCTGCCACCAAGCCTCCTGGCCAGCCTCCCTGCCAGCCTTGCTCTCTGCCTGCCTGCCAGCCTTGCTGCCAGCCTGCCTTCCAGCCTCCCTGCCAGCCAGGCTGCCTGCCAGCCTTGGTGCCTGCCTGCCTGCCTGCCTTCCTGTCAGGCTTGCTGCCAGCCTGCCTGCCAGCCTTGGTGCCTGCCTGCCTGCAAGCCTTGGTGCCAAGCCTTCCTGCCAGCCTTGGTGCCTGCCAGCCTCCCTGCCAGCCTCCCTGCCAGCCAGCAACCCCACAACCATGGGGAAGAAGCGAAACCCTCAGCAACCTGCCGCCATCCCTGCCAAGAGAGACAGGGCCACTCTCCCACCCCTTGTCCCTGACTCTGCTTCTGCTGGGGCTTCTGCTGCTCGGGCTCGCTCTTCTGGTGCTGGAGCTTCTAATGAAGCTGCTCCTGGCGGTGGTGCTTCTGCTGCTGCGTACTCTGCTGAAGCTGCTCCTGGCGGTGGTGCTTCTGCTGCTGCGTACTCTGCTGAAGCTGCTCTTGGTCCTGCTGGTCCTGCTGGTCCTGCTCGTGCTCCTGGACTTGCTCGTACTGCTCGTGTTCCTGGTCTTGCTCATCCTGCTGGTGCTGCTGGTGCTGCTGGTGCTGCTGGTGCTGCTGCTGGTGCTGGTGCTGCTGCTGCTGCTGATGATGATGATGACGATGATCTTGCTGCTGCTGCTACTGCTGCTGCTGCTGATGATTATGATCCTGCTGGTGATGATGATGATGATGATGATGATGATGATGATGATGATGAAGATGATGATCCCGCTGCTGCTGCTGCTGCTGGTGGTGTGGAGAGCAGCCCCTATCACCTGGGAGCCCCTCTGATGAGGGCCCATCTGGTCCTGCCAAAGGGAGGAAGAGGCATATGCGGGGACGGGAGAGGAGGCAATACTTAATTGAGGAGGAACACGAGGATGAGGTGCTAGAGTGGCTGATAATGAATGACTATCTGCGGCAGAAGGGGCACCAGCTGTACAGGGACACCAAAAGGAAGCAGGCTGCTTGGAGTGAGAGGGCAGAGAGTATGGGTTACACTTCGGAGGTGTTCCTCGGCTGATGGAAACATATGCACACCTGGTACGGGAAGCTGCACCTGAAGAAATCTGGCCAGCCACGGTTAAGCTGACGGACAGAGAGACCTACGTCATGGCCAGGTGCAGCTTTCTGGAGGGTGAGATCCACCACCGAGGAGCACCAGGAGCCCCTCTCACAACCCTCTCTCTCTGGCAGCCTGCTGAGACCCAGTCCTCTTCTGGTCGAGAGTCAGTCCCTGTCTCCAGGCAGGTTTCTGTGGAGCGTGCCACGGCGGAGAACCCGCGTACAGGTGTTGTAACCATGGTGGAGCCTGTGGAGGACTCCCTGGTGCGGTGGGAGAAAGGAGACATCGAGTCCACCACAGTCGTACCCGCATCCACCACCCCCAGCTCCACCTCCATAGAAAGAGAGAGAGCTAGACAGCAGGAGGGGCAGAGCCACACTGTCCTGCTGGAGATCAGGGACACCATCTGCACCAGCATAGATCTCCTCTCTCAACTGGTCAACAACGACTCCTCATCCTCCAACCGCAAGCCCTTCCTCACCTATGTCAACCAGACCCTCAGGAACATGGAGGAAGCCCAGTACCAGGTGGTGAAGGACTGGATCACTGAGCTGCTTCACAACCCTCCAGATCCAGAGGAACCTGCTCCCACCTAGCCCAGGTCTGCTCCTCCACCCCAGGTGATGTCCCTCCCATTCCAAGGCTGTCCACAGCCCCTACGGCTACCAGGAGGTCCAGCAGCACAGGCAGCAGTCCTTCCTAGTCCAGGCACAGAGTCATTGGGCGACACCGTTGCCACCGGTTCCACTGATGCCACCAATGCCACCCACTCAAATGATGCCACCAATGACAGCGATGCCACCAACGCCAGTCCTCACCCAGCTGCAGACCAAACAGCCCCACTACACTACTCCTTCTTCCACCCCACAGCCAATCCCGGCCTCAGTACATCTCTCATCAGTACTGGGGCTGACACCCCATGGCATGGAGGAAGGACTTCTCAGCATCACGGGTCTGAGCCAGCTGTCCGAGAGCTTTCTCAACACACCATCGTCTGTTGTCCTCTCGGGGCCAGGCACCCCAGTGGGGCTTCAGACTAGCACTGCAGCAGCAACCATCTCCACAGCACCTGGACCCTTCACCCCTGAGACTGGGCACACCTCCGAGTGACCGTGAAGACTGCCAGAGTCTGGGTGTGGACTTTATTTGGACACTTGACTTGGGTCATTTTTGTTTTACAGCTTGTTGTTCAATAAAGTTTATCTTTGATTCACACACTTGCTTCATTTCTTTTTTTTAATAAAGTCTTGGTGGAAACTTTTAGAATTGGTTTAAGCCTTTGCATGCTTGTTGGATGGGTTAAGATAGCAGTGGAATGGGCAGGGATACCCTTGGGATGGGTAATAGCTGTGGGATAGATAAACCTCCAGTGCAAGCATAGTGGAACTGTATGTTCCACCCTCCCAGGTGCCACACCTATGGCCCTTTATCAATAACGATGTAATCAATCATCCACACATGTCAACACAAACGCAACTCTTCATTAAACGCCCTATTCATTGTAGGCCCACCCAACATACATGGCCCAATCTCATCCGTGTGATGAGACATGCTGAAGGAAGCACCCATTAATCATCTATCATACTGTCTTGCAACTCCACTGCTCCAGCTGGGGAGTTGCACCAGTGTTTCAGGAGGTTGCGCTGCTTCTTCTCTTCACATGAGGCTCTGTTGGGGCCTTGCACATCCTCAGTGTCTATCAGGTTTCGCCCTTGCCTCCAATCCCCAGGCTCCATGTCCCCATTGCCTTGCTGGAGGTCCACGAGCCTGTTCTGCAAGACTGGGTAGCGGGTGCGCATGAGATTGTGCAGGATGCAGCAAGCTTCCACGATCCTCCTGACGGTCTCTGGGCAATGCTGCATGGTGGTGAGAAGTACCTGGAACCTGTTGGCCAGGATGCCAAAGGCATTCTCCACCACCCGCCTTGCCCTGGACAGCCTGTAGTTGAAGATCCTCTCTTCACGGGTGAGGAGTCTGGAAGTGTAGGGATTCATGAAGTAGGTTCTGAGGGAGAAGGCGTCATCCCCCACGATGAAGTAGGGCACATCTTGTGTGTCATTGGGCAGGGGGTCTGGATCTGGGAAGCCCATGATGAGGTTGCCTTCCAGCCCCTCCTTGAGGTCACTGGCGTTGTATACCTGGGTCACTGGCGTTGTATACTTGTATATCTGAAGATGAGCCGTTGCCTGAAGCATCGATGTACATGAACTTGTAGTCAGCATCGACCATGGTGAAGAGGATGATGCTGAAGAATCCCTTGTGGTTGACATAAGTGGACCCCGACTTGGGTGGTGCTTTGCAGGCCACGTGCTTGCCATCGATGGCTCCAACGGTGTGTGGGAAGTTCCACCTCTGATACCACTGCTCTGCAACTTTCTTCCAGCCTTCTTCAGTGGAGGGGCACTGGAAGAGCTCCTCCAGATATTCTTCGATGATGGCCTGCACCACTTCTCTGACCACAATGCTGATGGTGTTGTGTGGCACCCTCCAGCTGTACTGCATGCTCCTGTAGGTGGTCCCTGAGGCCAGGTGGCGCAGAGTCAGTGCCACCTTGAGCCGAGGTTCCAGTCTAGGCCGGAAGTTGGTGTTTGCCTTGGTCAACCTGGGTGTCAGCCGCTGTACAACTTCATCAAACATGGCTAGAGGCATCCTCAGGAAGTTCTGGAATGCCCGAGTGTCTTCTTTCCTTAGCTCCACCCTCAGCTTGTTGTACAGTCCATACTCTGCTCTTCTCCCGATCCATCTTCGGACCCAGACGCTTCTTGGCCGCCTCTTTTTCTTCCCATAGTAGAGTTCACAGAGCCTGTAGATGGCTTCGCACTGTTGCAGAAGGATGGTGGCTGCCAAAACGACTTTGTCACAATCCATGGTGGACATGACTGGATGCTGTGGAAGAGGAAGAGTCAGATGAAGGCTGCAGAGGTCTGCACAGCTGGGCTGCTGGTCTGAAAGTGAGATGCAGACGAGTTGCTCCCCCTTTTTATAGGCAGCATAGGTGTCCCTTTGCATCCCCTAGGCATCCTCTAGACATCCTTAATATCCGAGATAGGTCCCCTCTGCGAACGTTTTTTCCGTTTTAAACGCTTTGTTTCTGTGCTGCATCTGTTCTGCATCCGTTCTGCGTCCGTTCCGCTTCCTCCCTGCATCCAAGCGGATGCGAGTTGCGCAGATGCGCAGCAGATGCCCCGCGGATATAGCAGAATGCGTAACGGATGCAGAACGGATACGTAGTGGATGCAGAACGGACGAATTTGATACATTTTCTGCACAAAAGTTTTGAGCAGCTCAAAACTTTCTGAGCGGATGAAACATCAATAAACGGATGCTGGACGGATAGAGAGGAAGCAAAACAGAGGCAGTGAGTACATCGCGTTAACCAACGGATGGCAAGCTTTTTTGTCCGTTTTACATCCTCTTTGCATTCGTTGGTGCAGTGTGACAGGGGCTTTAGATGCTTTCTGAATAATATAAAATAAATTATAGACATATATCGTCTAAGTATTTTCACAATTTAAGGAGTGGAATTTTGAACTTTTGCCACTGCTGTTAATTAGGGGGCTGTGTAGAATGTTGCTGTGAAATTAGTCAACACAGACCAACAGAATTTTATGTGCACAAACCTTGACACCTTAAAGGTCTGCTTATTTCATGTTTACTTTTGTTTTGGAATCTTTGGTTTGTCTTATTAACTAATCTACTACTATTCAAGACACATAGATACCTGGACTGGAACACAATTGTTATGAATCTATATGAAATCAAATTAGCTTTGTTTTAGATTTCAAAATACCAATGTCACAACTGGTGTAGAAACATTCTTATCTCTTTCTCAGCTCTAAAATCTATGACTGTTTCAGAACAGTAGACTCCTTGCTCTCAGAAATATTAATGTTCCTAGTAATTGTAGTACTAATGGATGATAGGTATGAAAGCAGTAATATGAAACAAACAAAATGTTAAAAAGTTATGATATTTATGTAGTTACTTACCAAGCACATCTAAATTATATTAAAGTAACCAAAATATATTTACAATCCTCAAGTCACGTCACAACTTTTGAGCACCCCTAGTGCTTGGAAATTGAAAGTTGAAAAATTTGAAACACTTGTCATTCATTTTCATCATTCTGGTGTCCAATATACATTTGAAACCAGTTATTATCCTTCAGTATATATATATTTTAACATATGTGGTAAGCATGTGTTGTTAGCTTTTTAAATAAAAATAAAATATTGATGACAAATATAGTGTTACTAATATTTATGTTAGATGTTAATCAAATGAAAACATTGAAAGTAATTAGAGGTGGTCTTTATTTTTACAATACATTTGTTTTTCAAATTCAGTAAAGACCACAAACACTTCTCAAATATATGGCAAATAATAAAATACTGTATTAAGTATTTCTGCTTTCTAAAAACAGTTGCTTTTAAATAGTTTACTTTTGAAATATAAAATAATAATTTGACATAGACTAGCAACCCAGTGTGATGTGAGCATCTATGTAAATAGCTGTATGTATGGAACATACCCAGTTCTGGAAACGCTTCAAAACATTGCTTCCCCCACTGACATTCAAGCTCTGAAGAGACTAAATGAACTTTGCACTTTCAAAACTTACATTTTGCACAGAGTTCATAAAGATTCTTTTGTAAACATTGACTTTATACAGTAATGGGGGTGGGGCGAGAACAGTGAAGTAAATTCAGAAATGCATGCACCAAAGGACAAAGTATTTTTTAAAATCAATCTATTATGCTGATTGCATTAATGTGGTACTGTATCTCTTTTACTTGGTCTTGATTTCTCTCCTAAATTAATAAAACATCTTTGTATTTTGGTGGCATGACAAATTAAGAATTTACTTACATTGAAACAGAGACATAGAAAGGTCGTTAAGCTGAAAAGAAAGATCTTGCAGCAGAGAATGGATGTGCAAAGAACTGTGATTCTGCGGTGATCAGAGTTCATATGTATGAGAAACAGTGCTGGGCTCTGCAGCTGCAGATAGTAACTAAGCTGGCTGGCTAATGAAGGCCACGTGGATCAGGCTTCTGAAAAGAGCCAAAGGTGGAAGGCTGAAGAATTCAGATATCTGTGTAAGCTGTACATTTCAATTTGCTTGGCATATTTTGCATTGCAGGTGGGATGGGGAAGGCACTGCTTGCATCTGTTCTGTTTGAATGAGCAGGTTTTCGTTCCTCTGTAGCAGAAAGGGGTGGGGATAGAATTAAAGATATATGTTGTTTATGTAATTATTTGGCATCATTACCTGCAGTTGGTTATTCCTTGACTGAAGACATACTGTCAGACACAATTTGATTTGAAATATTTTCTATTTTTGCTGAATGGTTGAGATAGATCTGAGCCATTATTTTCTGAAGTAAAAGAGGTTTCATTTGAAGAGGTATTTTTCAATTAAGATATTATCTGTAGCTCATAGCTGCAGTTACAATCTTTTTCAAGGATCATTCCTACCAACTTTGTATTTTTGATCTGGTTAGAGTCAAATTGAATTGCTTCTAGTTTGCTGATATAAATCTTTTCTTGAAACAGCTGCACATCCTTTAGCCTGCAGTGCACCATTCATTCTATTCAACAGAACCTATCTTTGCAAATCAAAAATCATTTGCTGGGTAGAATGAAGGACAAAACAATAACTATAATTCTGGACAATGAACATTGGTTTTCAGAATGGCTTCAGAATTAAATGTTTCTATGCATTAATTTTTTACAGAGGCTAACTGCAGTGACTGCAGTTAAAAAAAAAGCAGGATTTTCTGTTGGTTCTGAAAAAGAAACCTCGCAGAAATATTCTGATTTTTTGAAACAAAATCATAATTGTATTTTTCAACCTGTTTTTCTTTTGCTCAGGGTTCAGCGGACTCCTATACCAGCCGTCCGTCTGATTCAGATGTGTCTCTTGAGGAGGACAGAGAAGCTGTGCGGAGAGAGGCTGAACGACAGGCCCAGACACAGCTGGAAAAAGCAAAAGTAAGAAGTTTGGGGGAATGATTCAGGGGAATTATTGTTCTAATAAAACAATTACCTGATTCATTTTTGGTGACATCTTTCTCATCTGTATAAAACGGTACATCCCAAAGGTATTGTTACTATATAGAAACTAGATTTGCAAAGCAAAAAATATTTAAACTGTATGGGACGAGCAGTTCTTGTTTATGTGTGCCAGGAAATTTTTATGTATAGGTACATGAGCCTTCATAATGCAGTGCAAATATCCAAAGGTTCCATACAAGTAAATGATATACATAACAAATTGTATGTAGTTGTGAACGATTGGTCTTTCATCACATTACAACATATATTTGAGAGAAGAGGGATGATTATTGCTTCTCACATGATGCAAATCACTGTCTCAAAAATTACTTCCTATCTACATTACTAATCTCATTCTTACTGTTTCTGAAAAATAATTATGCTTTTCTGAATATTCCTTGAATTTTTCCTTATTTCTATTTATCTTCAAAAATAACTAAGTTTTTATTTTAAAACTGATTCCCTAATCATATGATCTGAATTTGATTAATTACAAGCCAGATCCACCTGATTAATTTTTTAAAGAGCATAGATAACATAGGCATTTAAAATTTATTTTTATTGCTTTTTTCTTTTGAAAATGAAAAGAAAACAAAAGTACAAAGATAGTTATAATGCCATACATAAAAAAGCAAGCATAAAAAGTGCTTAAATAAAAAAAATACAACAAAAATATATAATACATCATTGTAGCAATTAACAATAATTCTCTATATAGTTACATAAATACATATATATTAATTTCTAATATATTTGTAGAACTATAATTGTTTTTAAAATTATATTTTGTATAAATCAGTTCCATATTTCATTATAAAATCTGCAAACTAGTCATCCCTATAGAAATGGCAAGTGTAATCAGGTCTTTAACTTTAACTCACTGAATGAATGGGGCCATTTATTTATATGGTCAGTGTTGCAATATCAGTTTTTTTAGCATAAGGCATTTGAGAATCCGTTTATGTTATTTATGCTTGAGTGCTGCTGGAGGAAAATTAAAAAATGAAGCAAACCAGACATGGATTAGAGCCTCAATTAAGGCCTACCTTGTAATGGTAAGAGTGACAAAACATCACTATTTCTCTGGTTTTATTGCATCTGCAGAGTTTCAGCTAGTGGCCCTGTTCAAGTTCACCCAGTCCCTCCTTGGGAAGGAGGGCTCAAACAGTCATTTACAGAGCTGTGTAGAACACCTGATGAATAAAATCTCTTGGATCCATTCTCAGTTTGATTCCATTGGAGATGCCTGTGGAATGGATTTGCCAGATTATGTGGTCCTAATGAAGTAGATAGGGTCCTTGGAGCTGTTAAGGCACCTTCTTGCTTATTGGACCGCTCTTCCTCCTGATTGGTGAAAGCCTCCAGGAAAGTGACTTGTAGGTAGATCCAAGAGGTAATTAATGCATCTCTGCAGGAAGAGGTGTTTCCAGCACTTTTCAAGGTATCCCTAGTTAGCCTCATCCTCAATAAATCATCATTGGTCCCAAGCTCCCTGGACAATTTTTGTCCAATGTCGTATCTCCACTTTTGAAGATAGGTGGTAGAAAAAGTGGTTGCCTTGCAGGTCTAGAGGGTCCTGGATGAAACAGATTATTTGAACCCCATTTGTACCACAATTATGGGACAGAAACAGCATTGATCATGCTTGTGGATAATCTCTGGCAAGAATACAATGAAGATACTGCGTCTATTCTTGGATCTCCTTGATCTTCAGCAGCTTTTGATTGACCATGGTGTCCTTTGGGGTGGCTACGGGGAAAGGGGCTGGGCAGCACAATATGGTGCTGGCTCATCTTTTTTTTAAGGTCAGACCCAATTATTGTTTATAGGGATTAAGAAGTCCACTCTTTTGTGGGGGGGAGGGGTGTCACAAGACTTGGACTTTCTTCATTCCTTTTTAACATCTACATGAAACCACTGAGTGAAACCATCTGAATCCATGAGATGAGATATAAATATGCCAATGATACACAGCTCTATATCTCCATCCCTGGTATTCTAAGCAATATTGTAACTGCCTTTTCAAAATGCCTGGAGGTTGTAAGGATCTGGATGGTGGTCAATAGGCATCAGGTAAAGCCAGGCAAGATTGACTGCCTCTGATACCTGGGATCTTTGGATCCAGCAGTTTATGAATATTAACTCTGGAGAGGGTTGCACTACCTCAAACGGATCCAGTGTGCAATTTGGGAGTCATCCTAGACCTATGATTCTTGCTCAAAGAGAATGTTTAGTTGTGGCTAGGAGGACCTTTGGACAACTTTGCATTGTATCCCAGTTTCCCCTTACCAGTATTTTGAGGCTCTGTGCATGATCACTCATACCCTAGTCATCTCTTGGATGGATTACTGCAAGTCTTTCTAAATGGATTACCTTTGAAGAATATTTGGAAGCTGCATCTGGTGCAGAATGCAATGGGAGCTTCTGTGCATGAGCTCCATTGTTGCTATTTGCTTCCAGATTCAATTCAGTATTGGTCGATACTTTTAAAACCCTACATGGCATTGGTCCAAAATATTTGAGCAGCCATCTGTTCCCAAGGAGATAAGCCAATCCAACTTGTGCCAGACAAACAGGCCTGCTATGGATCCCATCTGTTAAGATATTGAAGGAGGCAGGATCAAGGAGAAGAGCCTTTTCTGTTGTGGGCCCATCCTCGTGGAACATTATTTCATTGGAGATGAGAACTGCTTCCTCCCGTTTGGCCTTCAGAAGGGTATTAAAAGCTTCTGTTGCCAGTTGACCTGAAGCCCTGAGTTGGGGCTTACTGGAGGTGGCTTACAGGTTAATAAGTTCTCGTCTCTGTCTCATCCGTTTCTTAGTTCTTCTAGCACAGTTTTTAATAGTTTACTGTTGGTTCATTTTAATCTTTAAATTATTTTCAATTGCAAGCCACTCAGAGTCACCTTATAGTGGAAATGGGTGGCATATAAATTTAATACATAGATACATACGTATTTGCATGCATACACATATAGATAAAATATTGTTAAGTTGTCAAATTTCATATACTTGATATGTAGTTGAAGAGAATATTACCCTCTGAACATTTTAGCTTTTGTTGCACAATCATTATATAGCCCACCACTTTGTCCCAAAACTTGTTAAGTATAGGATATTGTAAAAACATGTGTTTAAAGAAGTATTATTTTTATAACATCTGCAACAAAATTCTCCCATGAGCTGTTCAGAGCATTCAGAGATGGGAGGTGCTTCAGTCTCTTCTGGAAAGGCTGTGATTAAAACTCTGGGATGCTCCTCCTCCTCCATGGAACTCCTCCTCAGCGTCCCCCAGTTTTAGCTCAGCCTTCATGGTAAGAGGTTGTGCACTCCCTGACTGGAACGGCTTTGCTCAATTTCAGGTTGGACCTTTAAAACCCTTCACCAGCTAATTTGGTCTTTCAGGCTTTCCCCTCGATCTAGGCAAAAACTAACAATTTTAAAACAGCTCTCCTGTTAAATTAACAGAGCCTGCCATCCGCAGGCAGCCTGAGGCTTTCGCCTCAGAAAATAGCCTTATCTCCATTCCAATCACTCCCTCGCAAATTAGCGGAGCCTGTCTCTCCGCAGGCAGCTTGAGGATTTCCCTTCAGCAAACAGCCTTATCTGCCTTTCCAATCGTCTGCTTATGATTGGAATGGAACTTCATAGCCGCGATTTCCTGGCCTTGCTGTTTCCTTCTGACAGCAGCATTTTAAATCTCAATTAGAGCAGCAGCAGCAGCAGCTCTCCAGACGGTTCAAGCTTAACACCGGTGATTCCGCTTCCCGTCCTTTTTAAATGGCTGCCTCAATTTCATGCCTAATCACCACAGCCTCCATTTCTCATTTGTTTCCCTTGCTGGGGACCGAGAAAGTAATTGTCACAGCCTCCATTTCTCGTTGGTTTCCCTTGCTGGGGACTGAGACATTAACTTTCCATTGTGCCTTCCTTGGGTTTAGCTATTCCTCTGGCTAACGTGGAACTAAACAACTACTCATTTTACAGGCATTTCTCTGTATTTGCCTTTGGATCATTTACTCAATCAGAAATTGTTAGTGACAGTTATATTGTGGGGCATTTGTCTCTGATAGGCAAGGAGTCACATCAGAGCCTGTAATAGCTGGTTTCCCTTGCTGGAGACCTTTAGATATTGTTCACCATTTAATCTCTCATTCCCATAAACATACAGTCTTACTTTCCTGGAGGAGCGTTCTGATTTCAACTGCAGGATATCTTTATCAATATCAATAATAATCATAATAATTTTTTTAAAAAAATTAAATTAACATTCAGAGGCAAGACAATCCATCATACAAAATGGAACATGACAACATTTTCTGCTCCAAGCCAAGTAAGCCCCGTGAGAAGCCTGTAGGCCCCCCAAAGGCCTCCAAGGCAGCAGATAAGGATGCCCATAGAAGGTACCTAGCCTTCTATGGAAGGACAATTCTATTGTCCTTCTATTGGAAAGACAATTGTAAAAACACACCAGGGAGGGAGACAAGATGACTATAGCTGCTTAGAACCCAAACATGTTGATGGGGCCCTTGGACTTATCTACCCAGCCCAGACAGGCTGTTTTTAGACAATCCCCCATAGGCATATCTCCTCCATTGAGCACTGGCCAGCCAATTCCGGAGGCAACCTTCACCCCTATGACCGCCGGCCTAAGGCAGGAGGAGGGATTACCTGAGTCTGTTCCCATCGAAATGAGACAATGGATGGAGATGGCGATTCAAAGGGGCATTGCGGCTGGACTTCAGTAATCCATCCAGACCAGACATTTCTCGACCGCTTCGGATGCAGGATCCCTGTCCGCCCTGTCCCTTGGGCATACCCAACAACATCAATCTCAGGTATTCCCCGATATTCCCAACATTCCGGCCCAGGGTCTTCTGGAGGAGGTGGACTTTGAGGACCAGGAGGTTTCCATAGGCGGGGGGTGTAGATCCATCAGATGGACTTGGGTCTGTCAGAGGCTGTTGAATGACGAAGGTCTCATTCCAGACCAGCCTACCTTTTCTGGACTTTTTCGTCCACACCTCTTTAAATCTTTACTGTTCAAGGCAAAGAACACCACCAAACTAGACACATCAGACCCTCATTCATTACCAACAGAGTATCAGGACAAATCCCAGGATATTCTCGCAACCGGCCAATGAGGCGGAAACTATCCCTGTCCCTCAGATGTTTGCTGAATTAGTACAAAATCAATGGGCATCAGCAGCATCGTACCCAGCCCCATCAGGGTACGATAAACGATATTTTAATTTGGCACCAGAGTTTGCAAATTTACTCAAAATGTCCAAGGTGGATGAACCCATTGTGGCTCTGGCCTCTTCCTTCACCTTCCCTAACAAGGCCAAGGAAGCCCTGAGACCAAAAGAAAAGAGAGCAGAGTTAGCACTCCATAGGGCGCATGTTTCTGATGCCTGGGCCATTAAGACAGCTATAGCTGCATCCTTTTTTACACGTTCCTCCCTCCAATGGCTCTCCCACCTGAGGGATATATTGCCGGTGTCAAATGTCAGAGCTGACCAGGACATAGCCAAAATTATGGCAGCCGCAGAGTTCTCCACTGATGCCACATTTAATGCAGTTAAGTTCTCATCTAGGGCCATAGCATCTCATGTATCAGCATGGAGACTGCTATGGCTCAGACATTGGCAGGCGGATACCAAGCATAAATGCAAGTTGGCATCAGCCCCAATATCGGAGGACAAATTATTTGGCAGTGTCTTGGAGCCACTTCTTATAGAAAATAGAAACAAGAAAAAAGTGCTCCCCCTCTTTTTCGTAGACCTGAAAATAGATTGCCCCAGTCGTTTTGAAGGGGTTCCTCTTGATCCTACTATCAGGGCCCCTATGTTCCCAGATTTCAGAGAACATCAGGCTACAGACCCAGTTTCAGACAGGATAGGCCTGAATCTTCCAATAGAGGTCAGCGGGGAGGCCAAAATAGTAGAATCCCCAGAGACACTAGAGACCGATTTTTTTTGTTGCCCCAAGTGAGCCCTTGACAGCTGTTCCCATTGGAGGATGGTTACAATTGTTTGCTGATCAATGGGACAGCTCCACCTCTGATGCATGGGTCAAGGATACTATTAGGTTTGGTTTGGTACTGGAGTTTCAACCCTTTCCCCCCGAACTTTTCCATTAGGAGCCCTAGGTCCACGGACCCTGTTAAGAGGGCATTGATGCAGGAGGCTATCAATCATCTTCTGCAAATTAGGGCCATTAGAGAGGTTCCATCTGAACAGCAGGGTCAAGGCTGTTACTCTATATTGTTCGTCGTCCCAAAGAGTTCGGGGGGATGGAGGGCAATTCTGGACCTCAAGTGTTTAAACAAATCTTTGGTCTATCGAAAATTCAAGATGACCACTCTCCAGTCAATTTGCTTAGGATCAGAGAGAAAGATATTATGACCTCTATAGATCTCATAGTAGCTTATTTACATATACCAATCAGACCTGTCCACTACAGATATCTTAGATTTTGCTATTGTGATCCCCACTACAAATATATCGCCCTGCCATTTGGTCTGGCTTCAGCCCCTAGGACTTTTACCAAGGTCCTCGTGGCATTGGCTGCCTCACTCAGGATCAAATCTGTCCGCTTACAATGTTATCTGGATGATATTTTAATTTTGTCATCTTCCAGACATCAAGCAAAACTGGATACCCAGTTTACTCTGGAGACCCTTCAGGGTCATGGTTTTTCCATAAATTGGGATAAAAGCCACTTGATCCCCTCAACTAGGCTAGTTCATTTGGGGGCAATGATAGATACCATGGAGGGAAAAGTCTTTCTCTCTCAGGACAGGTTAAACAGTATTCAGTCTTTGGCCAAAGAAATCAGGGCCTTAAAGAGGGTTCCCCTGGCAGTTCTGTCTGAACTATTAACTGATTTCTTGTATCTCCATTGTGCCTTGGGCTCGATTCCATTCTAGAGAGCTGCAATGATTCCTGCTATCTTTCCAGCGATCTGGAAGAGCCATCTCCAACGTCCAGACAAAGGTACCACACAACATTCTCCGATCGCTCTGCTGGTGGTTGGAAAAAATGATAAACAGGGGGTGCCCTTTCAAAGAACCCCACAGGGTAACGATCACAACCGATGCCAGCCTGGTAGGATGGGGAGCTCACTTCCAATCCCACACTGCAGAAGGAATTTGGTCTATCTCCGAACAATCACAAAGCATCAACCTGTTGGAACTGCGAGCAGTTCACCTGGCCTTATGTAGTTTTCTACCCCTTTTCCATTCATGCCATGTTCTGGTCTTGACAGACAATACCACAACCAAGGCCCATGTAAACAGACAGGGAGGTACTCATTCCAAACTTCTGATGCTGGAGATGACCAAGTTGTTCAAATGGGCCGAGGCCAATCTGTCTTTGCTCAAGGAAGAACACATAGCAGGGGCATTAAACACATAAGCAGTCTGGCTCAGCAGGGCCACGATAGACCAGGCAGAGTGGCGCATACACCCGGCTGTCTTCCAGGAAGCAGTGTGGAGGTTTGGGCAACCAGTGATCAATCTATTTGCCTCTCCTCTCAATGCCCAATTGCCCCGGTATATTTCAAGGTACCCGAGTCAGGGGGCGGAGGCCGTCAATGCCCTGCAATATCCGTGGCCTCCCAGACTTCTATATGCATTTCCTCCACTCCCAGTAATACCAGGTTGATCCAGAAATTATTGGAGGAACGAGCGGAATTGATATTGGTCACCCCTTACTGGCCCAGCTGAACATGGTTCGCAGATTTACAGGACCTTTTGAGAGAACAACTTTGGAAAATTCCACCATCAAAGGTTTCCCTCTCCCAAGGGCTGATACTCCACCCGAACCCACAGTGGCTCAGTCTAGCCATATGGAGGTTGAGTGGAGCCGTTTAAAGGGCCCAATAAATTTCAGAGGATGCTATTGCCACTATTCAAGCATCCAGACGGGCCTCAACAAATCGTATATATTTTTGTCGCTGATGCCAGGGGTCTAAGATCGACCCAACTGCTCCATCAATACGACAATTATTGGGTTTTTTTACAGGAGGGGTTGACCAAAGTTTTATCTCCAAATATGTTATGTAAACAGGTGGCGGCCTTAGCCTCGGTGATAATCTGTGGTGACCTCCATTCCATAGCACACCATCCATATGTCCATAGTTTTCTCAAGGGTGCTGCTAACTTACAACCTCCTGTAATTCACCGCTATCCCACCTGGGATCTCAACAAGGTGTTAAACGTGTTAACCTTTCGAGCCTCTAAGAACACTATTCTTAAATTCCTGACATATAAGGTGACCTTCCTAATTGCAATCACATTAGCTTGAAGAATTTCCAAATTGGCGGCATTGTCAATGCGTATGGACCTGTGCGTGTTTCATGCGGACAGAGTGATTCTCCATTTGGATCCATTGTTCACTCCTAAAGTAAATTCAACCTTCCACAGAGCGCAGGAGTTGGTCCTACAAAATTTATGCCCGAAACCATCCAATAGACTGGAACATCAATGGCATAGACTTGATGTGTGAAGGGCCTTACGCATCTATCTAGACCACACAGCAGCATTTAGAAAATCTGAGGATCTATTTCTATCCTTCAACCCATCCACTTTAGGACAAAAGGTGTCGTCCATGAGCATCGGTAGATGGTTGAGAGCTAAAAGTTATGAATGCCAGTCCATCTCAGTTCCTAAGGGGATTATAGCCCACTCAACAAGGAGTGCGGCAACGTCAGCAGCATGGGCCACACAGGCCTCCATAGACGAAATTTGCAGAGCAGCAACTTAGGCATCACCATCTCCCTTTGTCAGAAGTTATAAAAATTGATACTTATGCTTCAGCAGATGCTTCATTTGGCAGAAAAGTCCTGCAGAGTGTCCACAGAATATAGAAGTGGATTTCGTTCCAGACGGAGTCCCTCCCTGAGGACAGGCCAAGCTTTGGTATGTCCCATCTCTGGATGCTCTGAACAGCTCATGGGAGAAAGGGCATTGGTACTTACCTGATATGCCCATTCTCTGTGAACTGTGAAGAGCATCCAGCCCACCCCTTTTCTTTCTGTCTGTTGGGGTTCCGTTCCAGTCAGGGATCTAGATTAGGTGATGAGTTCCGGACCTTGGCTCTCAGTCTTCGCAAAACTGGGGGACGCTGAGGAGGAGTTCCATGGAGGAGGAGGAGCATCCCGGAGTTTTAAGCCCAGCCTTTCCAGAAGAGACTGAAGCACCTCCCATCTCTGGATGTTCTTCACAGCACACAGAGAATGGGCATATCAGGTAAGTACCAACATTCTTTCTATCTTAAGGCTAGGTCACACTGGCCGACGGATGCAAAACGTATGTAAAAAGGACACAGCGGACAAGCAAATTTTCCATCCGTTGTTATCCACTCTCAAAAGTGCCCCAAATTTGCATAAACAGAGCGGACAACAAAGGAAAGGAACGGACGTGGGGTGGATGTAGTGGGGATGTAAAGCAGATGTTCGTAGGAAGCCTAGCGGATGGAAATGGATGGAAGCAGATGGCACATCCGCAGGGCTTCCGGGGGAGAACAGCGAAGCGGATGCATAGCGGATGGTGCGGATGCGTTGCGGATGCGTAGCGGATGATGCGGATGCATCACGGACACCTATAGGATGCATAGCGGATGCCTAGCAGATGCAAAGCGTTCACTGCACATGCAGGGAGGATGAATTGCGTAAGGGAATAAAAGGATGCAGCTCAGAAGCAGTCAGCATTCAGAGGAAAGACCTGCTGCCAGAGACATCTTGAGAGAACACCATAGGGAAGAAGAAGAAGCCTGTGCCTACTCCTGCCAGCCCTGGCAAGAAGGACAGAACCACCATCCCATCCCCTGGCGCTGACTCTGAAGCTGCTAGTGCTGCTGCTGCTCCTGGTGTTGCTGGTGCTTCTCCTGCTGGTGCTGCTGGTGGTGCTTCTGCTGCTGCTGCTGCTGGTGGTGGTGGTGCTTCTCCTGCTGGTGCTGCTGCTGCTGCTGCTTCTCCTGCTGCTGGTGGTGCTTCTGCTGCTGCTGCTGTGATGGACCAGCCCCAAGGCCCTCAAAGCCCTGCTGCTGAAGGCCCTGAAGCCCCTGCCAGAGGGAGGAAGAGGCAAGGCAAGGAGAAGGGGGAGAGGAAACAGTACTCCATTTCCAAAGACCATGAGGAGGAGGTGCTGGAATGGCTGAGGGAGAACGAGTACCTGTGGAGGAAGGGCCACAGGCTCTATCATGACACCAAGCATAAGCAGGCAGTGTGGAGAGAGAAGGTGGAGAGCCTGGGCTACACTTCAGATGTACTCCTTGGATGGTGGAAGCACATGCACACCTGGTATGGCAAGCTGCACCTGAAGAAATCTGGGCAGGCTGCTGTCAAGCTCACTGACCGGGAGACCTATGTCATGGGCAGGTGCAGCTTCCTGGAGGATGAGATCCGCTGCCGAGAAGCAGCCCCTCTGTCAACCCTCTCCCTCAGACAGCCAACAGAGAGCCACTCCTCTTCCAGCCAGGAGACAACTACAGTGTCCAGACAGGTGTCTTTGGAGGGTCCCACGACAGAGACCCCCCCCCGACAGCTGCACTCCCCATGCCAGAGGACGTGGAGGATCCCCTGTCTCAAATGGAGCAAGAAGAAGCAGCCACCAGAGACCAAGCTACCCCCACCCCCAGCTCCACCTCCACAGAAAGCAGACAGAGAGGCAGACCGGAGGGACAGAGCCACATTGTCCTCTTGGAGATCAGGGACACAATCAAAGCCAGCACAGATCTCCTCTCCCAGCTGGTCCACTTCGACATACCATCCTCCAACTGCAAGCCATTGATCACATACGTGAGCCAGACCCACATGGACATGCCCAAGGCCCAGTACCAGGCGAAGAAGGAGAGGATCACAGCTCTTCTGCACCACCCTCCAGGCCCAGCTGAACCTGCTCCTACTCACTCCAGGTCTGCTCCTCCATCCCAGATGATGTCACAGTCCTTCCACGGATTTCAGCAGCCCCTCGCCTACCAAGCCTACCACTACCAGGACTTCCCACAGCAGAGGCAGCCCTTCCCAGTCCACACCCAGGTTCCTCGTACTCCACAGATGCCTCACCTGACACAGCTACAGACAAGACAGTCCTACTACACTCTTCCTTCCTCCACCCCACAGCCCAGCCCTTTCTCAGAACATTTGTCATCAGTCTTGGGCCTCACATCAAGCACCCCAGGTACTTGAGGAAGGGCCTCTCAACCTCATGGGACTGAGTCAGCTCTTTGAGAGCTTCCTGCACACACCATCTCCTGTTGTACTCTCGGGGCCAGGCACCCCTGGCACGGGGCCAGGCCTCAGACCAACACTCCAGCAACAGCCACCTCCATAGTCCCTGGCCCCTTTACATCTGAGACCATGGGCATGCCTCAGAGTGACTGAGAAGAGTGCCAGAGACTGAGTTGTTACCTGTTCACTTTATCTTTGCTTAAGACACTTTACTGGGTCATTTTGCTTTTTAATAAAGTCATACAGTTTGTTATTAATCAAGGTTATCTTTGCTTCACACACTTGGTTCATTTTTTTTTTACTTAATAAAATGTTGGGAAAAACTTTGAAAAAAGAGTTAAGCCTTTGCATGCTTGTGGGATTAGTAAGGATAGCTGTGGGATGGATAGCTTTGGGATGGGTAAGGATAGCTGTGGGATGGATAGCTGTGGGATGGGTAAGGATAGCAGTGGGATAGATAAACCTCCAGTTCAAGCATAGTGGGTCTGTATGGTCCACCCTCCCAGTTGCCACACATATGGCCCTTTATTATCAATAACAATTTAATCATTGATCAACACATTTCAACATAAACAAAACTTATTAATGTCCTATTCATTGTAAGGCCACTCATCATACATGGCACAATGTCATCAGTGTGATGAGACAGGCTGAAGGAAGCATCCATTAAGCATCTACCATCCTGTCTTGCCACTCCACTGCTCCAGCTGGGGAGTTGCACCAGTGTTTCAGGAGGTTGTGCTGCTTCTTCCCTTCACATGAAGCTCTGTTGGGGCCTTGCACATCCACAGTGTCTATCAGGTTTCGTCCTTGTCTCCATTCACCAGGCTCCATGTCCCCATTGTCTTGTTGGCGGTCCACGAGCCTGTTCTGCAACATTGGGTAGCGGGTGCGCATGAGATTGTGCAGGATGCAGCAAGCTTCCACGATGCTCCTCACAGTCCCTGGGTGATGCTGCATGGTGGTGAGAAGTACCTGGAACCTGTTGTCCAGGCTGCCAAAGGTGTTCTCCACCACCCGTCTTGTCCTGGACAGCCTGAAGTTGAAGATCCTCTCTTCATGGGTGAGGTATCTGGAAGTGTAGGGTTTCATGAGGTAGGTTCTGAGGGAGAAGGTGTCATCACCCACGACGAAGTAGAGCACATCTTGTGTGTCGTTAGGTAGGGAGTCTGGATCTGGGAAACCCATGATGAGGTTGCGTTCCAGCCCACCTTTGAGGTCACTGGTGTTGTATATCTGGCCATCTGAAGCTGACCCGTTGCCTGAAGCATCGATGTACATGAACTTGTAGTCAGCATCAACCATGGCAAAGGGGATGATGCTGAAGAAGCCCTTGTAGTTGAAATAATTGGACCCTGAGTTGGGTGGAGCTTTGCAGGCCACGTGCTTCCCATCTTTGGCTCCAATAGTGTGGGGAAAGTTCCATCTCTGATACCACTGCTCTGCAACTTTCCTCCAGCCTTCTTCAGTGGTGGGACACTGGAGGAGCTCCTCCAGGTATTCTTCGATGATGGCCTGTACCACTTCTCTGACCACTTTGCTGATGGTGTTGTGTGGCACCCTCCAGGCATGCTGCATGTTTCTGTGGTTCCAGAGGCCAGGTGGCTCAGAGTCAGTGCCACCTTCAGTCCAGGGTCCAGGCTGGGCTGGAAGTTGGTGCTTGGCTTGGTTAACCTGGGTCTCAGACGCTCCACAACTTCGTCAAACATGGCTGGTGGCATCCTCATGAAGTGCTGGAATGCGTGAGGATCTTCATTCCTCAACTCCACCATCAGCTTGTCATAGAGTCTAAACTGCACTCTTCTCCCGATCCATCTTCGGACCCAGACAGCTCTTGGACGTCTCCTTCTCCTTGCGTAGAAAAGGTGAAACAGTCTGAAGAGGGCTTGGTTCTGGTGTTGAATGATGGCGGCTACCAAAAGGAGTGTGCTATGATCCATGGTGGAGATCAATGGATGATGTGGAAGAGCAAGGGCAAGGCTGAAGAGGTCTGCACACCAGGGTTGCTGGACTGATAGTGAGAATCAGGTGATTTCCTCCCCCTTTTTATAGGAAATTTCAGTTTTCTGCTAGGTGTCCTTCCACATACTCTAGATATCCTCCAGACATCCCAAATATCCAAGATACGTCCCATATATGAACATTTTGTCCATTTTAATGCTTTATATCCGAGTTGCATCCGCTTTCATCCTTTCTATGTCCGTGCTACTTATGCTGTGTGGACGTTCCGTGTACTTTTCGCTTCCTCCCTCTTTCCGTTTTCAGCTGCAGCGGATGTGAGTTTCACGGATGGCCAGAGGATGCTGAGAGGTACATTGGACGTGTAACAGATGACAACGGATGTAGAACATTTGTTGCCTGTATGCGTCGCGGATGTAGATCGTACGTGGTGGAAAGTTCATCCGCTCAAAAAGTTTTGTGCAGCTCAAAACGTTTTGAGCGGATGAGATAGCAGTAGATGGATGTTTGACGGATAGAGTGTATGAAAGACATACGCAGTGAGTACACAACGGATGCATCGCGTTTTCAAACGGATGGCAAGCTTTTTTGTCCGTTTTACATCCTCTTTGCATCTGTTGGTGCAGTGTGACATGGGCTTTAGACAATCCTTTTTCTACAGATATAATAAAATTCAATAAATTCTGAATATTTTTTGTTGTATAAGTCATAATTTGAAGTCTGTTGACCCTCCTTAATTGCACCACATGTGGACAGACTTCACTATAGTTTCTGTTGAGAAACTGAGCATCCTAGAACTAGCTAAACTAAAAAACAAAAATTGACAATTCCTGGAAGCCTGTACATAGAGATAAATGACATCTACATGCCATTCAAGAAACAATCAGAAAGCTAAAAAACCAAAGGATTCTCTTCCAGATAAGCAGAGATTAATGCCAAAAGTAATTTCATTAAAACTACAGTAATCAAGTAAACCAGGGCTTCCCAACCTGGGGTGCTCGCATCCCCTAGGGGTGCGAGATGATCTTCCAGGGGGTGCGAGAAAAGTCCAGGGAAATAATAGGATATTGGCTATAAGTTGGCATTTTTATTTTCTTTTGCAATGGACTAACTTTGTTTTCATTTTAGAGTTAAGTATCGTTATTTAATGGCCGTCACATACATAGCTGAAAAGATTCAATCCTACCATATATTTAATAATTAAATAATTCAATCCTAGCATATATTTACCATATATTTCAGGGGGTGCAAGGTTCAAATGATGTTTCTTTAGAGGTGCGGGGCAAAAAAAAGGTTGGGAACCACTGAAGTAAACAATATCCCAATCAAAGAAATACTAATACAGAAAAAAAGCTAACAGAAAATAAAAGTCTAATCAAGGAACCATCAAAAACAACTCCCACACATATTGACAGGGGACTTCACATAGGGATCTTCTAACACTGATAATGTCACCTAGCTGTGTTTTGAAATATCTGCAAGAAAACAATCAAGCACAAAGAGCAATATGACCTCAGAATTCAATTCTGAGCTACAGTTATTCTCGATTGATATTGACCCTCTTACTATAAAAGTTAAGATACGCTCCTCTTCATTAGGCAATATAGGAACTTCCAATTCTTTATCCCACTCATTTCTTAGCAACTGCATATCAAAATTGATTGATTTATAACAAATACTTTTATAAACTAATGGGTTTTATAGTTTTAAAGAATTTAACAAATTGTTTTAATATCTCTGAAATTGAAAATGCTATTGGTCCAAACAATGTTGCTAACAAATGTAACTCTCTATATTGCCACTGAGTTACATCTGATAGAAGGTTTTATTCTTAACGTAGCACATCTTAAAATTCATCTTTATTATCTGTCAATTAGTACAAAGTCAGAATACCAGCTTCCATCCAATTTTCCATATCATTTTTTTCATAATTTTTAAAGTTGACTTTCAGATATTTTAAATTAGACATTATACCCAACTTTCTATTTGATGCTGTTGTTCTCAGAAATAGGAAAGTTATATTATGTTTAGACTGTAATATTTTTCATCAAGCCAAAGATGCACAAATCAGAAGTTTTAGTTAATAATAATTTTAAATTACAAGTTTTAATTTACAATATTTTGTATTTTACAATTGGTAAAGACAGTAATAATGTTCCAGATTTGGAGGCAGTACACACAATGTTGGCTACAAATCTTTTTTTTAAGAAGAGTTATGTTGGAAATATACTGAAGCAACTAGTGATAGAATAGAAAAGAGTAGAATGAAATTCTTTATTAGCCAGATGTTGTTGGACACATAAGGAATTTGTTTTGTGGTGCAAATGCTCTCAGTATACATAAAAGAAAAGATACATTCGTCAAGAGTTAAGAATCATAAGGTACAACACTTAACGATAGTCATAGGATACAATAGCACCAAATCATACAAGGAAACAGTCAATATAAATAATAAGGATTAGGCCTGGAATTATTAAAAATGTACTTTATGGATTTTTGATAGTTGATTCCATATCTGGAATAAAATGCTACAGTGGAGGTTGTCCACCAACTTTATTTTGGTTTTTTTTCCCTTTTTTTGTTGGGGAAGAGGAAGGAAACATATTGTAGTACTTCTTTTGATCTGAATTCTTTTTTTCTCCATTTAAAATTTCCTTGGATTGCTTGATGGATACCATTTGCTGTAAAGAGAAGAAAAGAAAAGCAAGTGGTAGAATTATTGTGTCAGATTCAGATCTCAATTGCTTTTAGTACTGTTCATAATGATGTCTTTCTAAAATGTTTCATTGATGTGGGATTAGATGGCACCCTGCTGCAATATTTCAGTCTTTTATGAGTAAGTAATCATAAAACATCCTCTTGTTTTTTGTATATGGGGTTAATTTCCTGTTCCGATGTGAAGCTGTTCACATAGTTTTCCCAGGGGGGAGAGCTATAGCTAATTTATGGATGAAAATGAACTCAACTAATAGTCAGGAAGCTATAGAATTCGTAAATGAGTGCTGGCTAGAATGAGCCCAAGTATAGATGGCAGTATATAAGCTTCTTTGAAAATGGTAATACACCATATTCTGAATCTGGTTTATATCATCAAGATGAGATTTATAATTTAGAATTGTTTTTGAACTCTGCTGAATATCCATAACCCGCTCTGTATCCCTGCTTCTGTTTTCTCTCCCTAAACTGTCTTCTATGCTTGCTTAATCTGACAACAATCACAGAGCTCCCGGAGATCTTGCTAGTTCCAATGGGGGATTCTGTATAAGCATAGGTGACTTCAGTTTTGAGTTGCTGTCCTGTACTTATCAGGTCTTCTCAACAGTACGTTAGTCCATTGCAGGATGGAGTAAAATGCAGGAATAAAAAGAAGTAAAAACACAAAAAGAACAGTTGTCTAGAGCATTGAGCTGTTGCGACCATGCACGCCTCCATGCACGACCATGCATGCTTTGAGACAAAGCATGAGAACTGTATCTCCTCCTTTATTCTGTTTTTCTTGTTTCTGCAAAGAAATTATTGTGTGCATTCTTCTTATCCAGAAGCCCTAAACCAGCACTTCTCAAATGTCTGTTATGATTGAGATCTTGAGATCTTGTGTTGTTTATTCTAATTGAGATCTTGTGTTGTTTATTCTAAGAAAAACTACTTTTTCCCAGTTTGGAAAAAACTGCTCTAAACAATTTAGAGCTAGTGGAGGTCCACTTTCTACCAGTCAAGGGATAACTACCTAACACACGTGAAGAACCTCTGATACAATTAAGATATAAGACTTGATTGTGAATTAAGCAATTGTGAGCTGCATAGCAGTCCCAAACCATAATCTTTCTATCACCACACTTTACTATTAGTATTTGGCTATTTTGGTGAACTGCTGTCTTTGATTTTTCCCTAACATGTCTTCTGGTACTTTGGCCAGATAACTCTATCTTGCCTTATCTGTTTAGAAGACATTGTTCTAGAACTGTGGGTCTTTGCTTTGGTGTTCATGAACAAACTTTAATTTTGCCCTGATTGTTTTTTTGGACAACAAATGTTTATTCCTGGCGCACCTCCCTGATAGATTTTATTAGTGCATCTTCCTCTTAATGGGAGACCTGTGTGCTTTGTCATAGATAATGATGAGAGCTACCTTTAGTCATATTATGAAATGATGGGGTTTGTAGAAACTTCATTTTGCATCTAAGCAAATTTGCAGTTGTTTGAAATCACTTGTAGATGGTATTCTGGACAGTGGAATGATTGTTGTCAAATTGTTGGGCAATCTTTTTAAAATTCTTCCAAGACTCATAGGCATCTATAACCTTTCTGAAGGCTTCAGAGAGTTCTTTTCATCTAGAGATTGTAACTCCACACATTTCAACAACAAAGAGCAAGTTAAACTAAATGTCTTAGTTTTGAATTAGAAAGCTTCCTCTCAGATTTTTTTCTCATAATGATCTAAACACTTGCATCTGATGTGGTGCCCTTGATTCTACTTTTTGAATTTTGAGGTAAAGGTAGTCCTCAACCGATGATTGAAATGGATCTCCAGAGCTTTTTAATAGACCATTTTAAGGAAGCAGAATGGATAGCTTTGGTGAGATGAGAAGCCAGGCTAAGGTCTGCCTTGACATAGGATGGGAGAATGGCAGAGTTAGGGGGCTTTGCAGAATCTCATAAGAGCCAATGACTGCAGGGGTACTGCAACAGCTATAATTTCAGAACTGTATCATAAATAGCATTTTGGGGGGTCCACTGTAACTTTGAATGGCCACTAAGTGACAGGTCCAAGTCAAGGACTAAATATAATGGTATATTTACTTTTTCCAAATATGAAATTTACATTGTTAAAAATTTAAATTACACAAGAAACTAAAAAATGTAAACGGTACATTATATTTGTTACAATATATCCCCTTTATCAATATTGTTGAAATGAAAATCTGGTGTCTCTATGTTGAAATAGGTCTCTATAATGAAAGCTCAAACATTTCAATAGAGCGTACTTACTTTTTCACATACTTGTATAGTCTTTGGTGACACACAATGGCACTGAATAGAAAAAACTCTGGACATTTAAATCCTTTCATAGCAAAATATGACCGACCTATTTTTGATGGTTTTTAATTATTTTAACAAAATATGTAATCTCTTCCTCTACTGATCGGCTCTAGGCAGTGAACAATATAAGAAAAAAAACCCATAGAACATAAACAACTAAAATTAATAGCATTTCATTTCTCATGAATTGTCTTATAATTCTTTTTATAATTATAATAATCTTATGGTTGACTCCATCAGCTTGGACCAAATTGTCTTCTATTTCTGTCTACTGCTTGTCTTCTAAATGCCCACAAAGATAGGCCTTTTCTGTGATAGATTCTGTTTGTGGCCATTTAGAAAGCAAACAGTCTTAGTTCATCATGCTTCTGACTCATGATGATGGAGGGACCAACAATTAAAATTCAAATTATTTTAAAATAAATTATTCTAATGCTGTTTTTAAAAGTAAAAATTTCTCTCTATTAAGATGCTTATAATTGTGAATCATATGAGAGCCATTTCTGAGGGCAGAATATACAAACAATTTTATAAAGAAAAATATTTCTTAAATGGAGTGGACTGACTTTTATTAATTTCAATGTGTCTAAATCAACTTGAGTCCTTGTAGTTCGCCATTTTCTAAAAACTAAATTGTGCGACTGACTTTTGTTATTTATTATAGCAAATTTTATTAAGAAAAAAAAATTGTCCATAAAAGGATTCAAATTGAATATGCAGGATTTACAGCAAAACCAAGTGGGTAAGTAGCACTCATTGCTAAATTAATGCATCTTTTACTGATGAGTAAATCTATGTGAATTTTACTGAGGAATTTGGCTTAGTAATACTGAGTTGGACGCACGGCTAACTCTTATATAATATTTATGACCTCTGGTAAAGCTACCAAGCAGCTGCCAGCAAAACAAGACTACTTAAAACTGTTATTTGCATGTATCAGAACAATGTTCTCTCTTCAGATGACTGAGGAGCAAATTCCACATCTGACATTGTACTGACTGTGAGACAACTTGTAAACAAGAGAAGTAGGAGAGCATTAACATTATCAAGCTGCTAGAATCTTGCTGTTTCAGTACTACAGAATTTTAATGGTGTAACTTATTTATTTGTTAATAAAGCAATACTGATTGACAGGAAAATATTTTAATTAGATGTTGCAAATGTATAGGAAGATAATTATAAGTGAAAATTGCAAGTATTCTTTAAACTTGTAGATAAAATAAATTTTACCTGCCATCTGTGGGAGAAAAAATACTGGAAAAATTATTCAAAAGTAATACAATGCAAAGGAAAGAGTACAAATCATCCTTGTTCAAATTGTTAAAAGGGTTGCCCCTTTTCTCGATCCCATTGTTGCTTGTAATTCACTTCCCATTTCAATACGAGAGGAGCTTACAACCTATGTCCGCCAGGAAAAGATGTTACTTCTTTAACATTTTAAAGAGAAGTGCTTTTTATAATACCACATATAGTACAGCTTTACTGAATATGATATCTTCAAGTTGCTATTGGTAAAATCATTTCTGAATTTTGCTCTTTCTCTTATTATTTTTGTTTATTTTTTCAGTTGTTAACATACTTCAATTTCAACTTGAATCCTGTTGCATTGTTTTTTGTTTTTTTTTACAATATATGAATTGTTTCTTCTAGATTTAAAAATATTTAGTTAATTATTGGAGGACATTTTCACTTTTTAAAAATGCAGAATAATGATATATATTGTGTTTTCTGATTTGTAATTAGAACAATTGTATTGTTCTCATACAATTATTGTTCTAATACAATTCATATAATTGTATTAGAACAATTCATAAAAGTCTTGTTGATTGGGTCAACAATTACAGCAGCTATCAAATTAAGACAATTGTGATTATAGTATATTGAAAGGGATAAGATTGTATTTTCAATATTAAGCAAAAATCAAGAATATGGGAGCATAATCACAAATTGATAGGAGGGTAATTCAAAACTGATGTTAGACAGTATTATTTCACAGGAAGAGTAGTGGAAGCTCGAGGCCAATTTCCAGTGGAGGTAGTTGAGTCAGTCATCAGTAACTGAGTTTAAATAAGCTTGTGATAAATATATGTGACAAAAATTAAAAATAAAAATAAATAAATATAAAATAATAAATAAAAATAATTAAAAAATTAAGATGAAAACAAACAAACAAACAAACTCAAAGGGCAGAATCAGTGGATTACTGGGTTTTTTCTGCCACCAGTTTGTTATGTTTCTATATTATACTAGGAATATAATCTTACTTTTTCTATGCAAAGTTTACTGCATTTGCTTAAAATAGAAAAGACAAAATGGGTGTCTAAGAAAAAGCGTTCCTCAGTCATTTATATTTTAGGAAAAATCTTTCTCCCTTCTTTTTTACAAAATGTTATTCAGATATTTTAGTTATGGAGAAATTTCAGCTCTGGACATTAAACATCAAAGTTATATGACATCACTGAAGAAAACTGAAAAGCAAAATAAGATGATGATGATGATGATTACAATCACAACAACACTTCGGGATATGCAGCTCTTTTAAACTCCATTTGGTGCTACTACATGCTTTAGAAGGGGCAGGACAGTCCTTTTTAATTAAATGAAATCAGTTTTTCATTTATTAGAAACTGGCATGCAATAAAATAAAGATCTGATTCTGCCATATTTATTTCTAATAGTGTTTCTGGGCCTATATTTAAGCATTATATTAATTCTTGGAAATTAATAGTGTTATTTTAGGAAGCATGTTCATGTCTCCAAAAAGAATATTGCGGTATCTGCTATCCCGCATCAGATGGGCGTCTCATGATAGGGAGCGAAAGGAGAAAGAAACGACAGGAGACGAAGTTCCTCGGGATGAGTGCGCCCAGAATGTCTGGGTACACGCTCTTTTATTATGCTCCTTCAAAAGGGGGTGATTGTTTTTTCAGAGCCTAGGTTAATCCCAGGTCAGACAGGATATGCAAGATTTACAATAGCTCAGGTCAGGCAAGATACCAGGTCAGACAGGATTGCGAGATTTATAATTCGATCAGGATATTCCTTCTTTACAAAGCTGCATGCCAGACAAACTACTCACAATGTAAATAAGCTTTATCTACAGATGTTTAGCTCCTTGTCCCTTGTACGTGCCCTGCAAAAGGTCACTGAGGAGACAGAAGCTCAATGACTACACGTGAATGATACAATGTTGCAAATGCCTGAACAATACATAGTTGCAATGATACACAGTTGCAAACACATGAATGATACATAGTTACAACAGAATATACCAGGCCTCTCTCTTCCTCCGCCCCAAAAGGTATGTTTGGATAGTAGAGAGCATGCTAAGGACCAATGATTAGCAGTTAGCATTTTTTGCCGGTATGTTTCCTAGTAAATTGATTATGGGCTGTGGGGCGGGCAGAGGATTAGGTGTACCTACTGTTCTAATCATTTTCAGAATAAGTTGGTTACTCATGGTAACTATTTGAGAGCATGCCAAGGGTTATTTCAGAAAATTTCAAAAGTTCTAAATATTTGAGCCTTAGAAGATTGTCTAGCTGAGATTTAATGCACCTATAACCAATCTTTTCATTCCATTGTAAATGCATGAAAGAGGTAGAAATAATGTAAGAGAAAAGCTATGAATAAAATAATATATTTGTTGCTTTTTAGTTTTCCATCTATAAATGGAATCCTACATATTCTTTTACTAGCTCTGTAGTTTTCATCAAAGGTTCAAACTAAGTCCTTTCTCTATGTAATATATTTTTGTACATAATGAAAATGATTTTTAATTCATAAAGATGTTGCACATATAAAATACAGTAGTTGTTGGAAAATAGTAACCATTAAGATATCTTGCTTGAAATTTTTATTTTTATATTTACATACATGCATGCATACATACATACAAATACTTGTTATCTGTTAATGGGATATAGAAACTTTTCTTGTCACTTGAAAATTAGTTTGTAAGCCTAGTTCTTACAGCTTTTAGTAATTAGTCATAACTGATGTGACAGTATTGTTTCTTATTATAATGCATATAATAGTACACTAAAGTAAGAGGTCAGTTTGACACTGACTTTAGTAATTCTAGTTAATCATTGCAAGTTCAGTAAACTGAATATAAAAGAAGCAGTTCTACCCACATAATTATCTGGAGACATTTTCTATTTGAATATTTTATTTCTAAGATGTATACAGGACACTTTCAGTGCTATTTGTCATTTTAAGGGTTGCCTGTCAAAAAAACAAAATGGTACTTCAAAAATATATTAAAAATAATAACAGAGAAGATGGCAAAAATATGTTTGTAAAAGTAGACGTTTATAGATTGAAAAAAGAACTTTAAAAGTTTGAAAGATTTTAAATACTGAGAGGATAGAAACTTCTTTTTATCTCTGGCACCAAAGTGACAATAAAAAAGATAAAATTGTAGAAATTTTATTTGCATTTGTATGTTTTGTGAAAACTTAAATAAAATTTTTATAATAATTTATAAAATTTATAAAATTGTAGGATTTTTTTACAGTATGCATCACCAGAAATGCCTTGTCAAGAGTTTGATTGAAAATATTTGTGCATAGGTAAGATGGTGTATACATTTCCCAGTGATATACTGTTAAGTTTTTAAAGTGACACTATTAATATTGAATTAAATCCAAAAACATGATATGATCCATCTCCTAGCCTATTTTAGCAATCCATCACCAGTATTTTGCATAAATCACTGAGATTAATCATTTTCTTTCCTTGGATCAGAGGTGCTAGTCAACCGGTTCACACCTACTCGGGCGAACCGGTAGCAAGAATTTGGTGTGGGTCGCCGAACCAGTAGCAACATCTAGCTGGCCACACGCCCAACCCAGTCGCCCAGTTTCCATTCACTTGCTGCTCGCTGTCCCAGTTTAAAGGAGGACTGCTTCCCCTCCCTACCCATGCATTTTCAGGCAGCCACTTGAAAACACATGACTGTGGGTGGAGCAGTAGTCCATTAACCTGTAAAACTGTTCCAAGGCTGGATTCTTCATGGACACTAGAAGTATCGCTTCCCCTTGTAAGTAAAGTGCCTGGAGCAAGAGGGAAACAACGCTGGGGGAGAAGGGGGAATCCAGCCATGGGGAAGTTTGCAGGACCTGCAAATGCAGGTCCGTTTACCTGCAGAACTTCTCCAATGTTGGATTCACTTCCCCTTGTGAATAAAGTGCCTGGAGGAGAGGGAATGAAGGCTGACAAGGGTGTGTGTGTGAGTGAGAGAGAGAGAGAAGAAAGAAAAAGAAAGAAAGAAAGAAAGAAAGAAAGAAAGAAAGAAAGAAAGAAA